>JAODLM010000851.1:0-144462 GCA_036937905.1 Salvia rosmarinus
ATGCTGATCACGGCAATACTCAAGCCATTAATGGATAAAAGCGATGTGTTAATAGAAATTTCATTAATGAAGGACAGTGGGAGCTGAATAAGGTGATTCTTGGAATCAAGATTCTAAGAAGACCGACGGAATTGTTCGACTACTTCTCACTGGTCAGAGAAAGGTTAAGAAATTCAACGCTGCTTGAGTTTAATTACCCTAAGAAGCCTTATCTGAGCTCAATGTTCACTGAGTAAGAAACACGCGGTGAACCCGTTGGACAAGAAGACTATGCTAAGGTCATCGGCAGTTTGATAATATTCTTGACAAATCAGACCGACCTCACAGCTCTCATACCGTGAACAAATCGAGTCACACATCAGCAATCCAAGCAAGGAGTATCGAAGGCTCTAGTGAGTTTGAGGTACTCAAGCATACTCAAATCATGGGCTGCATTTCAGATATCCCTTGCATCAAGGGTATTGTGATGCCAATCGATATCCTGACACAAAAGATTCACTTTCAAGGTCAGTACGTGTTCAATATCGTGAGGAGGTGCTGTTTCGAGATCCACGAAACAGACGATAGCCCGATCCACCATGGAATCGTAATTCATAGCGATAAAGTCGCGAGGCAGTCAGGGTCTGCATTTTTGGAAGATATTACATGTCGGTTCAAACCCGTGCCACCAGCGATGATTCACCGTGATACAAGCGCCTATCGAAGGCGGTAAAAAGTGGTTTCAGATAATGGTAAGTCTCGATACATATGCGTACGACATAATACTGCGAGGCATTTGATCTCAAGCGGGTTATATCAATTGACTTATGTCAAGTCAATAGATAATCCAAGGATCCGCTAACCAAAGGTTTGAACCGAGATCAAATGATCAAGTTGCAGAGGAACGGGACTAAAACCACATCTTAAGAACAATCATAGTGGTAACCCAACCATGATGACCTGGAGATCCCAAGAACTTGGTTCAATGGAGAACTAAGCTATAGGAGTTCGTGTATAAACACCTGCAAGTAGTCCGCTCCTAGAAAGCAAACGAGTGGTGAAAAACTCGGCTTAGTGAAGTAGGTTGAGTCGTCGACTTAATGATTCCTAAGATATTTCGAGGTTGAGTATGGCAAGATACTTGCAGAAAGAATCACCTATGCAGGGTGGCAGTGGGCCGCCTCAAACAAAACACTTATGAATCCAAAGTGGATGTCCATGGCCAAAATGGAATCAAACCGAGAATGTATGAGGTCGAGTAGGTTAAAGTGTTAATACCATTGTCTCAAAGGCACGGGGGAATAGTTCAGGCATCGTGTCCACTAATCCGCCCGTATTCGATGGTACTAACTATGGAAGGTTCAAGGCCATAAACCACTTGTCCAAATATTTTAACATCTCGAGGATCGAGTCAGGTCTCGACATACATGCATATGGCTATTTCCACCATGTGGGGGATTGTTGGAAATCGCGATATATATATAATATTATATATGTGATCAAGCTGCTGAAGCTACTTTGACCAAGATTTTGAGTGACGAACATTTAATTTTGTGAAATTAATGGCATAGGATCGATCCACGCTTTGAGTAGATGATCGGTGGTGTATTCACATTCTCAAACCGATTTTCATGAATGAGAAATAAGGATCAAAGTTGGTCACTTAAACATGGAGTTTTGTGTTTAATGATAAGCATGGATTAATTAATCCTTATCCCACATTGATTAATGTACCTTCATTAATTGTCTATATAAGTGGTTCATTGAACACTTAGTATAATTATGTGCACAAGTGATGGGTCGAGTTCACACGCTGCGTACGCGCTGCCACCGCCGCCGCTTCGCGCCGCCCGTGGCTACCGCTACCGCTCATACCGCCCGCCCGCCCGCCCGCCCGGCCCGTTCCCGGTCCGTGGATCGTGGATCTTGATCTTGGATCTTCGCAACGTCTTGGGTGGTCTGTCGTTTCGGCCCGGTTCCGGCCCATCGATTTACATTTGGATCAACGCTGATCGAGCCCAAAGACGGAGTTGGTCCGAGGCCCAACTCGTGTGGCCCAACCGCTGGGCCTGCTGCACTTGAAGAGACGCCCGATACGTCCAATGAACCTCGACGACGCGTTGTCCGTATTCGCCGAATCGCCGTAACGCCCGGCATGACGGTTTCATGGGAAACGTGCCCACGTTGTTCCGTAAACCGCCGCACTCAATAGGGGATATAACTCGTAACACCCGACATCAATGCGGGTATTGACCCAAAGATGTTCCCCATGAGGGGACGACGCCTATAAATAAGACATGTCTCCCCAAAGATTAGCACCCTATCACAATCGCATTCCAAAGATTCCAAACTCTCTCGCATACTTAGCTCGTGTCCAAGCTTTGTCCTCGCCCGCTCAGCTCACGAGCTTGCTGGTCTCATGGTGCTGCCACCTTCGAGACGCTTGTCGCTTTATCTTTGGAGACGATACGCCGTAACCGAGAGCACTATTTCGGGCGATCTCGCCTTGGCGGAAAGAGGACTCGACTGCATTAGATTACGGTTATCTCGTAATTTTCTATTCAGTTTTTCTTCTTTTCAAATTCATTGTTAGTTTTGATCTTCTACTTTACACATTGCTTCGAGTTGTAACACGCCCGCAAGTCTCAGATCTGCTCATACACCTTTTTCCAACAAGCCTCCGTGATGAGCCTCTCTTTGGTCGAATTCTCGACCTTCACCAAGCCGATGAGGACCTTGAGGCTGAAGAAGGCGAGATGATGTATGCAATGGTTGCAGGCATCTTCAGACAGAACTCAGCAATGTTAGGATGAGATACGAAAATTTTGAGTTAAAACGCATGTAAACTCAATAGCTTCTAACCTGGATCGAGTTGACGTAGAATTATGGCGAGGTTAATTAAGCTTCCAGCAGCAATCGCCTGCAAATCAACAAAAACACAATTTCAAAGTGATTAACAGTTGAAGAATTCTTGCTATAATCTTTGATAGGGTTGAAAGTAAGACGAACTTACACTGCTAATTGTGTTTTGAACAGTGGCAACACGAATGCCCTGTCCGACTCTAGGTTCTTACTCGAAGCTTAAGATCTCCTTGCTCCTACAAACATGAAAACACACGCGCTTTGAAATAGGTCTCTTGAGCTCGACTTAATTCTCATCATATAATGCGTGTTGCTTACCAGTCGTTGGATTATTTCAGCGAGCTTCTCGACTCTACAGCCTGCCTAAACAAATTGAAAACTGTACTGACTGTCTGTCCCATCTCTTTGGAAGTCCTGAAGACAATTGAGCTCATACATTATCACCATTGTTTCGAACAAAATGAAATGAACCGTGTTCCAAAAATCTTACCTTTACAATTACTTCGCCACCAGCTTCATGAAACTTCAGCAGTTCTAGAGCATAGCTGCGACGTACAAGTTATACAGGTTAGTCCCTAGTATGAAATTAAATACGGTGATTTGGGAGCTCGAATATTGAACTTACGGTTTGGTAATCTCGGTGATGTCAAATCGAGGGTCGAGTCCCTTGGCAATGCCATCCAACACTGCATATGAACTTCAGTTGTCATATCCCGCCTTTCTTAATAAGACAAGGACTTTCGAACTTAGAATTATAAGCATTTATCTCATACTCACGAAAGAAAATTTTAAATTCCAACAAAAGAATTTATTTCATTAAATATTATGAATGATTTCGAGAATTATTATATATAATATAATAATCGAATATGATTTATGTATATATATATATATATTTATAAATCATTATAATAATAATTTTATGCTAATGTTTAATTATTAATTGTATTTTTAAGATCGGACTTGTTCTCGTAAGAATAATTTGTTTAATGGGTTTAATTGAAAAGCCCAAAAGAAGGAGCCCATTGGAAACCCTAACTATATAAGCTTCACTTCTCCTCATTTCAACCCTAGCCTCACTTTCACCCTTCTTGTAAGAGGAATCCACAAGCAGATCTTCGAATCTTTAATATGTATGTATGTATATGTTGTTGTATATGTTTTGTGGGTTGTGTGAGTGAGTGGCTGAAGATGACGTGAGTGAGTGAGACGAGGTCGCTGGCATGGTGATCCGACCACCCGCGTCCGCCAAGAAGAGGGATGGCGGCGACAGCGCGGGTAGCGACGCACGGGTGATACCGCCACGTGCCGTGCACCTGTGAGTGGAACGAGTGATGAGAGACAGACGGAGCTAAGCAACCAAGAACGGCGGCCGGCAGACGAGGACGCCGGAGTCGGCCGGCCGTAAGTGTGCAAGGCCGCTTATGTGTGCTGTCAGGCTGTGTGAGTTGTGGTGTGTGTGCAGGCAAGGTGCGTGTGTTCTACCGAGAGGAGGCCGACCCATTACGACTAGCCGGAGACGGCGGCGGCTCGAGCTGCAGCTGCAAGGTGTCCGTATGCATGTGTTGTGTGTGTATCCGAGAGAGACGACGAGAGTGGGCGTGAAGAGAGATAGAGAGAAGATAAAACAAAAAAAAAAGAAATGGGTCGCGGAATTTTGGTCGTCGATGACGACGGTGGCGCCGGAAAAGCGGCACTGAAAATTTACAGTAACCTTAGGTTTAGGGTTTGAGGGTAATTGGCTTGTAGTTGGGCTTTGTTTTAAGTTTGGGCTCTTCCTATTTAAAGATTTAATAAAGCTTATTTTTATTTAAAACAATTTGGGCCCAATTTAGAATAATAGAAAGGTGGGCTGATTTCTATTTAAATGTTTAACAATCAATAAAAAGGAACATGAGCTATTTCTGTTAATGAGAATTTTGAATTGGCTGATCTTTTTTTTAAATAAATGGGCTGTTTTGAATTAAATAAGTTGGGCTAAATTTATTTTATTACTCTTTGCTTACTTTATTTATTAAATACGACTTTATGAATTATTTTAATTTATTTTAATTTAAATCATGAATGGCCCAAATGAATTTATTCAGAATGGATCTTAATTAATTTAAATCTTTACCAATTAATTATTAAATAGTTGGACTTTAGTTAATAATAATAGTTGGGCTTAGATTTAATTCATGATTGAGCTTTAAATTAATTAATGACTTGACTTGCTTTAATTAATTAAATCCTTAGACTTTAATTAATTAAATAAATAAAGTTTAACTTTAAGACTTAATTAATTAATCAAGTCTTATTAATTAAATAATTAACTTAAACATAATTATAAGTTTAAATTATTTAACTATGGTGTTAATTAATTAATTACTATGAAGTTTAATTAATTGATTGATTAAGTTAAGGTTATGTCAAGTTTAAATTATCTTTAATTTATGATTAAGACCTCTTTAATTAATGTAATTAATTTCTTTTAATGAAATTAATTAAGTTAGAATAAATAAATAAATTAAATTATGCTAGTCAAGTTTATAATTTGATAATTATATTATGTGTTATATTAAACTTAGAGTCCTTAATACATATATGATTTTAGTATGCAATTTAATTGCATTATACTTTTGTAAAAAGTATTTAACAAAAGAAGATTATGAAATTAATTTGTTTTTAAACGAAAAGTCGAGCAAGGGTATTGTTGGTGCCTTAGTCGATATAAATTAGTTTTCAAATTTAATTATATTTTGAAAACTCTAGCTTAACGAATCATAAGCTAGTATCCTACTCTACTTGAGTTTAAGGCTAGCTTTTCGAGACCTATTAAGATTAGTGATTCTTGTAGGTTTTGTCGATCAAGGGATTAGCGTTGTTTTCCGAGAAGCGCACTATAGTGATTTCTCGTGCTTTGTCCTATCGAGGTGGGCTTTTCTTTTCTTTTCATCCTCGCCGATAAAATGCTTTATTTATGACGCTTTATGAAAATGAAAAGTATTTACTTACGATGCTTTCTTTGAGAAATGATGAGAAAAATGATGTTTATGAAATTACCCGCCCAAAATGATTATGTTTTTATGTATGTATCCTATCAATGTGTTGGTTCGCCAAAGAATGAATGAAAGAAAAGTTGTCGGGTCGACATCCATACGAAGATTTAAGAACCACGAAAACATCTAAAAGACTAATTGTAGGAGCAACATGCTCTTTAACAAGTGGTATCAAAGAGTCGATAAGTTTGCAAATTACCAATTGCAGCAAGACACTGCTTCTTTTCGGTGGCTTCTCTTTGTTTAGTGGCTTCTTGAACCGAGCTCTTCTTTCTCCATTTCTGTTTCTTTTCTGTGCTGCAAGGCGTTCTTCAAAGTTGCACGAGTTCACCTCTCACCTTAAGGTATCACATCAAGAAGTTTCCCAAAATTTTCATTTTGTTTTCTTTTTATAACGAACTTGTAAAAGAGTTCGTGCTGCTAAACCTGTTGAGGAAGAACTGAGCAGTTCTTCTTACAGCTGTCATATCTCCAGTCGGAACTAGAATGCCCATTTGGACCGTTGCTTGAAGAACCTGAACAGAACAAACACTTTATGAGTTTGTTCATAACACATTTAACACTGTACAAAAGCCGAATTTAGAGAGAATCACTTTTTCGGGATCTTTCTCATAAACCCGTAAAATATTTCAAGCAAGCCTTCTGATGTTTCGGCTTATACTGCAAAGATGTAAGATATAGATCATTACTCATGACTGAAGGGGAAAAAGAAATTCCACACGAAGAAGGGAAAATGGGAAATATACTCGCATCATTCCAAAATCGTAGAAGATCAATCTCCCACCATTGAAATCGTCCACAGCAATGTTTCCTGAAGCTGCACGAACTCGTATTGTTAGTCCAAACCACACAGTTTTGACGTTGTCTCAAAACCAATGATGGCATTAGGAAGGATAGTTACAACTAAATCCTCACATCATGTTCATCACACATCATATTAGTGGAAAGAGTGATTCTCAGTTACTTAACTGAAATGCTTTTGACTAAGAGGGTGTTTGGCGAGCTTATAAGCTCCTCAAAATAACTTATAAGATATTTAGAAGTTTATAAGCTCATGTGAACCGTTTGGCAAAATAAGCTCCTAAATAACTTATTCGTGAAAATAAATCCCAACAAATTATAAGCTCTCCTAAAATAAGTTCATTAACCCCAACTTATTTTTCATAAGCTTATAAACAATAACTAATTAACCAAAATAACCTTGTTATGGTTAGTTATTTCACATATACATTATCAACTTTATCTCGCCAATTTTCTCTTTAACTCATGATTCTTTCTCTAGCTTATAAACTTAATTATCCAAACACTTTGACAATTTATAAGCTTTTGAAACATCTTATAAGCTCCTAGAGCTTATAAGCTCTCTAAAATACGCTAGCCAAACACCTCTAAGTCGATTTCACGAAATGCACGTGAGACATTGAGAACGACATGGAAAAGCCATGGATAATATCCGCCCAAGTAAGATTCTCGCATATCGCTTAACCTAACAATCATTAAAAATCCAAAATCATACAACTTCCTAAATATGATTATGATGGGAACCAATAACCAAGGTTGATTTGAGGAGAAGGAGAAGAGCATAAGCGATAGGAGAAGCAGGTATACGCGGCGTTGGACGTTAATTATTAGGATTTTATTTAGTTTTTAGTATATTTACTTATTTTCTTCTTATTGTTATTAATTCCTTTTCCTAGTAGGACTCTATTTGTTAGTCTTTAGAGTTTATACAAACTTAAGTCGAGTAGATGAAAGACATGGGAATATATTATTTATAAGAATTACAGTCACATCACGATTACTAGGTTAATTCAAGGATTGTATCTTTGAGTTGCTAGGATTTCTTGCAAGAGATCTCATCAATTAGTATCGAGCCAAGTTGTGATCAAGTTTATCGAGCATCCGCAAGATGGTTGCTAATCAAAACGATTTGAAAACATCAATCTTCGATAAACAAATCAACTCCATGTTGCGAGATAATTTACAGTAACTTGAGGACCGTATACATGCAAGTAATCAAGTCGAGGATATCATATCAACATGAAACTATTTTCATACTATTAACCATTTAACCATTTTTCCATCTCAAACATTTTCAAAAATTTCACCCAATTATGTACAATTTTTTTTCATGAAACATTCACTTCATTTTATTTGAGAACTAATTTGGAAACCATTAATTCAAGAAACATACATTTCTAATGGCAGCATAGAAGAGAGAGATGACAAGCGATTGACTCTCCTTCAAGAATCTAAAGATTGTATCCTAGCTATAATGAGGAGTGAGTTCGATAACAAGGCAAAACAATGAACTAGGATTAGAGTAGAGCCTTAAAAGTCCGGACTATTTGGAGGAATAAATTTTAGTAGTCAAATGAGTCAACGGTAAACGCGGTGGGTTACATCGAATCGGAAGGAAACGTTGGTAGTCGAGGCGAAGCCCTGGCTCGATACCATTTGACATATCCACCGACCTACCAGTCTGGATAGATGGATATCACGGGGTTATGAGTGAAATAAGAAAATGACAAAGGAAACAAATGAAGATAGTCATCAAGATATAATATTATATATATTGAGGTAACATAACATATATTTGTCGAACAACAAACTTATGACGAGATCCTAGCTAATGTACAATTTAAAAGGAATTAAATTAAATAAATAGTGAAATAGTCAAAATATCGACATGAGAACAAGGTGGTGCAAATGTCATCCCGTATATAGTGGCCTATGCATTTTTATTAAACAACTCGAAAGTGGAAAGTAAACACTGACACGGTATACTAGGTTTATAGCTTCAGAAGATATTGGAAACTAGACTACCAAGAGTTTTGGATTTCTTAACCACCAATGCCTGTGTGTCTTAGTCGCCTTGCTCGCCATGCTAGCTCCTCAACCCGAAAACATTTGAAAAGAGTTTTGGATCGAGTACTAGCGACTCATGGGATCGAAAACCCATTTTAATAAAGAAAGTTCATAAGCAATGAGAAAAGTGCATGTTAAACCACATATCATATGGAGGTTTTAAAAGTAAAATAATTTATCCCTATATATGCAAAACATAGTTTTCTCCGAGCGTAGTTAGATCGCGATATACTTCCTTGCTCATCACATCTGTGCTATCTACTAGACCATAGGGGGAAACAACGTTCCACTAATGACCTCCTTCGCCAAGATAGGGAACTTGGCCAAGTTCACCCAGCCCGAACTTTCGTGTGCATTACCTCAGCCAGTACTTAGCTTGAGGCACGATTGTTAACTACTCCCGGCCGAAGCCGTAGCGGTTTAACCGTTCCAAGGTCAGCACCAAACAATGAGCATAAAAACAGCATGCAATTCTCAATTTTAATAAACATCTTGGGGTTTAATAACCCAAAATACATTGCGAAATTAGATCCCACATGTCACCGGAGTGGTACCAACAACTTGTCTTACTCGTACATCTCCATTGGTGGCTTTAAATGAACCTTAACAAGTCCTACAAGACAAGTCTAGTTCTTAAATACATTTATTAATAAATGATTTCAAGCTCTTAGTTGGTTTTAAAAGGAAAGATTTTTTCTAAAATATAAATAAATTTATTATTAGCATATTTTATTAAGATTTATTACTATACAGTTCTCCGGGATATTACAGTTTGGATTTCTTTTGTAATTGTGAGCATTGGATTCTTGTAACTTAATTTTGTAAGGAGCAGTTGTGAATGGCGCCAATCGGCACGGGTGGTGACTAATTAATAAGTAATTAGAGGGCTAAAAAGAAGTCAAACTTTTGGATTTAATTACAAAATATGGTCAACACGTTACACGTAAGATGAGGGTAACCCTATAAGGCTATGGACTAGGGGTGAGATTGGGTATTTGGTGGGTATGGTCAAAAAATATCCGAATTAAAATAACCGAAATTTTAGAAATGATATCCAACCAAACCGAAATAATTTAGGTTACTAAACCAAAATAACCGAAAATTATTTGGATATTTCGGATAATTCGGATAAAACCAATTTTGCCTTAATTTCAATTTTAAATAAAACATACAAAAATATTCTAATACTCAATAAATAACTAGTTTGCAATATTCATAAATAACATTGTCAAATACTAAACAACTCATTACCAACAATCTTCATAATTTCAAAGTTCAGAAAACATTACCAAATACGAACAATTCATAAAAATACTACAATCTTCTCAAAACACCAAATTTAAAGTTCAATTTAGGGAAACTATTTATTTTAATTATAATATTACTATACTATATATAAATATAAATTTGGATATCGGATATTCGGGTAAAAAACTCATACCCGATCGAAACCATACTACTAAAATATATTTCGGTTATAATCGATTGTCCGAATAATCGATTTACCCGAACCAAATTAGATATTTCGGTTTGGTTCGGTTCGATTATTCGGTTATTTGACATTTGCTCACCCCTACTATGGACGGTCTTATTTTGGCCAAAGATTATACAATTTCGATACATATGCATGCTGCGAACTAAAAGAATAATATCGTTATATTTTCGATATATTTATTGTAGAATGAAAAACTATTTATATGGTGCAATTTCGAGGTGTTTGGCTTTATGTTCTCCCAAAACAATTTATAATTTGCTTTGGGAGTTTATGTTCTCACCAAACACCCTCTTCATCATACAACGAGATACATACTAGTCAAACTTAATTTAGCCTCACCTTTTGATTTTATCTTGTTCTTTTGTCATTTTAGCCATATTGGACACACGAACAACAATATTCAATATATAGAGAAAGAGGATCCAATAAATTTGTTTCCCTAAGTTAATTGGTAACCAATCTAAACAATTGTTTTTTATAGGATCAAATATTATATCATCATAAAAAAGGTCTTATTATAATATATAAAAAATATTATTTTAAAAGAACCATTATTTTTTCTACAAGTTTTGGTTTAAGTATGTCCAAATCCATCTCTGTTATAAGAAGAGAAGGCAAAAAACACTATCTGAAATAGATGACTCAAATGCGCAACTTATAAACCGGAATCGCCATGAGATGCTTAGCCCTAGAAGTGACCAATCCAAAATGCTCAGACATGTCCAAATCACCTGGCGCTGTTCCATCGTGGACCTCCCAATCAAAGCAATGAACCAACTGCGCTACCATCAAGCTAACAATAGTTAGCCCCAACTGCAACCCGGGGCAGCCCCTTCTACCCGAACCAAATGGTATGAGCTGAAAATCTCGACCCCGAAGATCCACATTGCTCCCAAGAAATCTCTCGGGAGAAAATCTTTCGGGTCGGTCCAGCATCGGATCTCTACCAATGGCCCACACATTCACAAGAACTCGAGCTCTGTTTGAATGTAGAACCCACGACCGCACTCTTCCATAGCCTCGTGGATGAGCAACGGTTCGACGGGATGGAGCCTCATGGATTCCTTTGATGATACAATCAAGGTATTTGAGACTCCAAAGATGAGATTCATCCACCATTTGGTTTGGCCCCACAATTTCTTCTAGATCTTTCTGGAGTTTTTTCATTTCTTTTGGATGTCTAATTAGTTCAGACATTGTCCATTCCACTGCTGCTGCTGAAGTGTCCATCCCAGCTAGCAGCATATCCTGTGCCACAACATTTGACAAGTATTTTTTTAAAGAATAAAAAAATCATAATCTGGATTTAATTGATGAATGTTAGAATATTTGGTATTGATTAAACAATGAAGACTGTTTTCAATCATGATTTTCTATTAATTGAACATGCCTCGCAATTTTTGTAGAAAATTGAAAGTTACAAAAATTGCTCTTTTTGACATTCTTCTTCATTAAGTCAATATAGAACACTTTTCTATTTAGCAACTTTTCAATTTTTCAAAACCATATAAGAATACAGTTGAAGTGTGGTGTACTTTGGATGATAGTTCCGATTTCTAATGGATATAAGAAACATAGGATAATCTACTTTAACCGTGTTAGAATATTACCAGTAGCACGGCCTTGACATGGCGGCGGTCGAAGTCGAATCCGCTTCGCCGAATCTAAAATCGCCATGATCGTATCGACGAAATCATGACCTCTCCTTCTTCTCAACATGATCATCAATGATCCTCTCAAGAAATGCATCGAAGATGCTGCTCAGCTTCTTCAACCGTCGCGCCGAGCCCTGAAGATCCAGCCACCTCAGACACGGAAAATAGTCGCCGAGATTGAAAGCCGCCGCCTCCGCCATCGCCTCCGCCATCACCTCCTTAAACCCTCTCTCATCGAAATCCTTGTCCGAAAACTTCCTCCCAAACACCATCAAACACGTCATATCAGCACTGATCGACATGATCCTAGCGCTCATATCCACCGGTTCACGCACTGCCGCCGCCTCCCTGAGCGAACTCACCAAGATTTCGAGCTCTGTCTTCCTCATTGTCTCGAACTGGGCGATCTTGAGGGTGCTGAGCAGCTCGAGCGTGCAGAGCTTGCGCATGTTGCGCCAGTAGGGGCCGTAGCGGCCGAAGACGATGTTCCGTTGCTGGTAACCGAGGTAGTAGGCGGCCTCGTGGTGGGGGCGGTTGGCGAAGATGAGGTCGTGGGTTTTCAGGAAGAGCTCGGCAGCGGAAGGAGGAGACGACGATGGTGGGGACGGAGCCGAAGCGGGTGTACATGATCGGGCCGTGTTTGCGGGCTAGACGGTGAAGATCTTGGTGAGGGTTCTTGCTTAGTAAGTGGAAGTGGCCGATAATCGGAAGCCCTTTTGGCCCCGGAGGGAGTTTCTTCTTGTTTGAGAGGTTCCTCCATTGATGAAGCAGGTAGAGGAATGTGATCGCTGTCATTGCCGCCGGCCAAATCCAAGCCATTATGGTTGAAATTGAAGAACAGAAAATGTGAAATTCTTGCAATGTTGAACCGAGAAACTCAGAATTTATATAGAAATGCGCGATGATTTCGGATAAGTAATTATATTGCTAGTTAAGCAGTCTATGTTTAGTTGAATTCCATGATACGACTTACTTTTTGTGATCGGTAACTGTTTGATTAAAAATTTAAATTGTCCAAGTCGGTGGTGGCTTTGAAGTGCATTAAATGTATAGTAGTATATCTTCTCGTTGTCAGCTGCACCTAGTCAAAGATATTAAAATATGAGGAATGATTAAGAGGGTGTTTCTCCCAAAAACAGCTTAAAAGCTGTTTTTGGGAGCTTATATGCTCAGCCAAATACCCTCTAAATCTACACAAGTTTCATAAGATATCTAGGGATTTATCCATATTTTATAAAAAAAACATGTAAAATAAGGAAGATTTACCCAATTTACCCTTATTTGGCCTTGAAAATATTTGGAATCCGATCACACGAAATTCGATCGATCGGATTCCGGGCCTAAGGCATAAATAACAATTCCATTTTCTACTCTTTATTTACCATAATCTTAAGCTATTAAATTCTCATGGATGATATACTTTGTACGGCTGTAATCATTTCCTCGTGCCAATGCTAACTTTGTTAGCAGGTTTGGGATTAGACAACGCCACGCACAACGATATTATCCTAAGATTTTAATTGTTGATCATATGTTTCTAAAATGGTATCTGAGCCTATGTTTTATTGAGAAAATATAAAATATTTAATTAATAGCGTGTTATCATAACAGAGGAGACTCTAAGATAAATCATGAATCCAGACCTTTGTCCGAGATGTGATTCCTACAGGTTTTGTTTCTAAGAATTGAAAAATAAACAAGAATGTCTATGCGGAATGTTTGGATTTATGAAAGAAGTTTTGAACAAAGCGTTCAAAACAACCAAATGTCAGGGGTCATTTGAGGATTCCACGAGGATATACAGATGACAGATGAGAGACTTATAATCAATAGCTAACTCATGGAGGCTTTGAGAATTATCAGGGATAGCTACCATCCAGCCCACGGTTGATGGAGACAAAAAAAGGGAACAACATTTGCTCCAAGTTGTAAAGAAATTTCATCGAATTTTTCAAACCGATCAATTAAGGAGATCCGTAAGATGGTGCAATATTATGGCAACAACCTATATTTTGTACTACATGAGATAAGCAAGATATCCGTTCAACAAGAGGAGATTCTCACCTTATCGCATAATATCCGTAAAAGGTTGATGGCCTAGAACGAGCGGCAGACCACAAAACGTCAAGAACTATACATGTGGAAACAAGTTTTCACCCATAGAGACGATCAACGGAAAGCTCGATCTGAAAGAATAATTTGACTCTTGAAAAGCAAAAATGAATAACCTTGAAATAGTAGGATTAAACGAGTTACATGAGTTAGCATAATCATTCGATAACCTCAATATGATGGATCTAAAGATGAATTAAGATAACCCAAAGGAGGAGCCACAGATCCAATCACAAGGAATTACACCTATTGATCCTATGGGGTCAAGAGGTCAATATGAAGCTAGCCAAGGACAAAATGCAAAATTTATAGCAGAACAAGCCAGAGTCAGATCACGAGGAAGAAGGCAAATACCCAGAATGTATGACACACCTATCGGGAAAGCCACCTTGGAGCTTATTCATCCCAATGGATTGACGCTCGATCTGGATGAAGTTAACTTCAAAGATCGGGAAAACATGATAGCTGAGTGAGAAACATCAATGACGGTTGCAGCTGCAACACTAGATCCTGAAAAACTGAATTTTGCCAAGATCCTTGAAGCTAGTTTAGCAGGGGTAGTAAAACAATATTGAGAGTACTGCCCAGTTGAACGAAATAGGAAAATATTGGCGTTTGACTTTTACGAGCATGCAGTAAAAGGCATGAAAAATACCTTCAAAGTCCGATTCCTTGGAGAATGATATTTTGAGGGTTACAATGAAGAAAATAAGAAGAAATATTTGTTAGCTTTATATAATCTAAGACTGGTGGTCTTGGAGCAATGGGTGCTCAACAAATTTTTTCAACTCTTTACTAAGTATCAATATCTGAGTACGATCAATGAAGATGTTACAAGAGATTTCCTGAAGTTTTCCAATCCATGGAGAGAGATGTTTATCAAGGATTACAAACTAGGAGCATATGCTGATAGCGTTTCAAGAAGAATGTCCTATATCCACATAAAGTTGTTAGAGTGGTGTCAACAAGCAACCACTAAGAGGAATCTCAAGAAATTGAGAAAGATCAACAAATAAGCTCTGTTGCCGTTGATTTGTGATATGATAGATCTTCCAACATAAATCGGAGGAGAACTATCGTATCAAACCAGGAGAAACAAAAACAATTTCCAACCCTATAACAAAGGAATGAGAGAAAAGAGAAGTTCTTGGAGGCCAAGGACGATGTGGTGACGACAAAAAGACATATATTATAAATCCGGACAAAGAAGCGATCCAACAAGAAGGCGGTACCAAGCTCATAGATCCAGTTCTCGAGAGCAAACACCGACAAAAATACTTTAAGACTAGCTCACACTAGAGCTAATGAAAGTTTCAAGGATTGCAATCGCTGGACGTGCGATGCAAATGGGCATATTTTCATAATTGCCCATAAACGAGCAAAGAGGAATTCAGATTCGAGTCCACACCGGACATCGAGGATACCGTATACTACTAAGAATTAATACAATATACTAATTCGAATATATACCCTTAGATAAGAGTATATATGAATGTAAAGAAATCTTTAGTTGAGAAGAAAAATTTGATGGATACTAAGAATCGATTCTCGTCAAGGAGAGGCACCTCATCAGGAACGTTAAGATGAGCTAGAACACACTAGCCAAACCATCATATCATAAAAAATGATGGACATGATCATGAATAAAATCATGACTATACAAAATATCAAGGTTTTTCAAGAACGGAAAATTAGATCATGCTCTAAGGAACTTAAGTCAGGAAAGATGAGACACAACATCGCTACTTGAGTTACAAGGTGTGAGATGTCGCCCATCCCAATTTACTGAGAATCAAGTGGAGATGCAACTAACACCATGCGTAGTTATATATGAGGAATGGGTTTATTGAGATATTAGATATCTTCAAGAAGGTATCTAAAGCAAGCTGCCCAGATAGAGTAGAAATTCCATCTATAAGATAAACAAATATCCGGATCAAGAATAAATCCAGATGCGAAGACGGTGATAGCCAAAGATTTGGAGCACCAAGATTATCATTCTAAGGAGATATAGTTATTTCTCAACCATACGAAACGAGCTTTTCTTAAACGTACGAGAGGAAATCTATCAGAGACATTCAACTGCAAGCAATCAAAGTTGTAGTCAAACTAGAATGTCAAGAAGGATGATAGTGAGTCGTCATTAGATTTGACACAGTAGGCGAAGAAATATACTTCCATTGCACGGTGTTATATCATTTAAAGTATGTAGGGTCCAATATATATGAAGGAACCCTAGACAAATTGGAGGCTTTTAAATGTTCATTACAGGGAAGGCCGGACAAGAAGTAGAAGTCTTTATCTTAGGACGAAATTTCCTCGATAGATGCAAACCATGGAGAATAATAACGGAATGGATGGAGGTGACAATTGGCGGAAAAAGACTGTTGATTGAATGACGAGTCCATTCTCAATATACATTTCCATTGGGATGTTATACGAGAAGTACAAAATGTAGTATTTTGTCGCTTATATGGATTTAGCGCAGAAGTCGCACAATGTAGAAGAGAATTTTTTCACAGAAGGAGAAAATCTATCTCGATTCCTGGAAGAGATTTTCAAAGAAGATTTTACTTTTATCCAAATAAGTAAAGCAAAATGAGATCTTAATAGACTAAGCAGGTCAAACACCTCGTACAAGGTCCGACTTCACCGATCTATTTTCATGATACCCGAGCTGATATTCTATTGGGAAATAAATTCCTTTAAATGTTCAAGAAGTTTATGCCGACAATGAAATGAGGTTATTGATATTCATAACCAATTGTGACCACAATATCATTGTTCAACGACTACAAATAGTATTTAATCGATAAATACCAATCAAATTTCACAGCAAGTACGGTGATGAAGGCAAACTTCCATGATACGACTTTAGACTTTTTGTGATCGTTAACTGTTTGATTAAAATGCCCAAGTGGGTGGCGGCTTTGAAGTTCATTAAATGTATAATAGTGATGTAATTGGGTTTTGCATTAATGATAAAAAATTATATCATAGAATATAATTAAGTAATTTTGTAATGTACTATGTAGTATATCTTCTCGTTATCAGCTGCAGCTAGTCAAAAATATTAAATATGATTGTCATTATTTTATGAATATAACTTGGAGGTCATGCATCGTTATTGAATAATTCTAACTTTCTTCTAGGAATTCTCTTGGCATATATGTCGCCTTTGAATTTAATATTTTGAATGAAATTTTTTAGAACAATATGGTTACATCATATATATATCATATAATATAATTAAGTAATTTTGTAATGTACTTTGTAGTATATCTTCTCGTTATCAGCTGCAGCTAGTCAAAAATATTAAATATGATGTGTCATTATTTTATGAATATAACTTGGAGGTCATGCATCGTTTTGAATAATTCCAACTTCTTCTAGGAATTCTCTTGGCATATATGTCGCCGCCATTGAATTTAATATTTTGAATGAATTTTTTAGAACAATATGGTTACATCATATCTTCCCTTGGTTTAAATGAATTCGGACCTCAAAACTTAATTAGAATTCGTAAAATAATACTTAATAGTATCAATTTAATGGTTGTATGTGGGCTTATTAATGGGCGTATTAATGGGTAGTTTACTCGGATTTGAACCAATAAATAAGTATAGATTTCGATTTTGGAACTGACCATTATATACTAAATGTTAAAAAGATGATCAATTTATATTTTTTTCATAACTTAATAAAAAATGACAATTAATTAGTAATAGAATATCTAAAACACATTAGACAAATTCTAGTACACCAAAAAACAAAATAAAAAATATCGGACCTGCGACAATCGGGTTGAGTCTGGACCGGTTTAGTGTCTGAATGGGTCTGGAATTGAAACCGAAATCGGACCGAAACCATTGATAATAAGCTATGAGTCGTTCCAGATCGATCCGGATAAAATCTGTCCGTTGACAAACCTAGTTACATTATCTAAATTATGCTAGAATGTTTTTGTTTGGGAAATGCACAAAAATACATTTAAAGCTGAAGTTTACGATTTGATGGGATATGGCCTAACCGCTCAAGCTCAATAGCAGACCCACGTGAACTGGGCCCAGCCTAGCAATACGGCCTACACGGTTCGGCCCAAAGCCCAACATCTAAACCCTATTCAAGAACAAATCTAATAAGAGATATTAAAGGAGATACTCAAGGATCAAGATCATGATCAGAGATCGGATCACACAAGGCAAGAGATCCATGGTAATCTTAAGGGATCATCAACATGTATAAATAGAGGTTAGGTTGAAGGCAGAAAGGTTAGCAACTATCGAATACTAGAGTTTTTAGATACATTCATTGTAATCAAACATAGTGAAAGTATTGAGGAATCATACCTCCGCTGACGTAGATCTTTACCTTGATCGAACCACGAAAACCTCTTGTGTTCTTTATCGCTTTCACAAACTCACACATTAGATTTATCATTGGTGCCGCTCGTGGGAAACGCGAACAAAAGCTTCGCTTTCACGCAAAATCAATGGCAAGGACTCGTGCAAATATTAGCGCCGCCGGTGCCGGGCAACTGACGAATCAAGACCCCGACCAAGTCGTTACGCAGTCGGGAAAGAAGTCGCCGCTGTCGATAGCAACAACACGCCCGAGGGTTACATAGAGGACCTACCTATACACCCTCGTGATCGCCGCCCACCAAGAGAGGAGAAGCCAACCTCAACGCCGGTGAACAAGCGACTCACCAATCTCACGAGGTCCTCGGCAGAGCAGTGTCTCGACCTCAATGCCCATACGGGCCAATTTCAAAACTTTTGAGTCAAAGGCGAATGGAGCGGGAACCTCAAGAACGCCATGCGCGGCAACACGGCGCCGGGTCGCCACCTCTCCGAAATAACCAAGGACGTTCACCTCGGCGAGATAGCCGAGAACGATCACCTCGGTATGATGTCCGAAGACGATCACCTCGGTACGATATCCGAAGTCGACCACCTCGGCAGGACGCCCATAATCATTCACCCTGGCACCACCCGCGAAGTCGATCATCTCATTACAACTGCCGAAGTCGCTCACCTCGACACGTCCATGTGGCCGAACGGGACCGAAGATATGAAAGACGGAGTCGATCCCCTCATCAGAGAGACGATAGACGTCGCTATCGGTCTCCCACCCCTCCTGAGAGGGATGGCAACGAACTCCTGGGATTCGACCGACATGGACGAATCATCTCCCCTTTTTCCAGAGAAATCCTGGATACACCCCTGCCGCAACGATATCGAGCACCCAACATCGTCGCTTATGACGGTCTGGGAGATCCCTCAGATTTCCTTTTTGCCTATACTACTAACATGGTAAATCAGGGGATGGAAGATTTTCACATGTGCAAGATCTTCCCCAAGGTACTGGTCTCCAACGCCTGCCGTTGGTTCACCCCACTTCGCCAGAACAACATACATAGCTTCCGAGATCTCATGGATCAATTCAAGTGGCGCTTCTATCAAAGATGCCACCTCAACAACCTTCATCCGACCTACTCACCATCCGCCAAGGACGAGACGAGATGATGTCAAACTGCCTCAAGGTTCATCAAGGAATCCTCAAGATCGATGAGAGCAACGACTCTACATCATCAACGATTCAAAAACGGATCCGACCGTGCACTAAACAAAGAAATCACCAGGAGAAACCAAAGACGGCGGCTACCTGTGGACCTTGGTGGATAACTATGTTAAAGGGACGAGTCGATCGTAAAAAGAGAGACATGGGACGAGTAAAATCGAGAAGAAGATGACCGAGGAAGGATGACCGGGAAGAGGTACCGATCGCCAAGTGCCTTCAAGACGTAATCGTAAAAGGCCCGATGGAGTCTAAACGGGACCTCGACCAAGGTCGAAAGGATCATATCCTCCCGATATTGAGAAAGCTGGAGGCATTGGTGGGCCATGAGATCTTCGCCTCGGATCTATATATGGATACCACCAAGTCTTCACGAGCAAGGAAGATGCTCCAAAACGGCATTCATCATTAACTTTTGTCTTCGCACCGAAAATGCCTTTTGATTGAAAACACCGAGCTACCTACCAACGAATGGTGGACGAATATTCAAAGACCACATAGGAAAGATCGCCGAGGTCTACGCCGACTACATCGCGGTCAAAAGCAAAGATGGAAAGTTGCGCCGAGGATCTCGTAACTATCCTCCGCCTCCTCAGTCGGCCAACCTCAAGCTCAACCTCAAAAGTGCACGCTCATGGTAAAACGGGAAATTTCGGGATGCCGGGTTTCAAGAAGGGTTGAAGGCTAATCCCACCAAAGTGAAGACGATACTAGTATACGCAAGTACCAAAACAGTTCGGAAATCTAAAATGAGCAAAATACCCGAACCGAATATCCGATCCGAACCAAACCGAAATTTAAAATTCGGTTCGATTTTTGGATTTTGGTTCGGATCGATCGACATTTTTCAAAATTTCGATTTTCTGATCGGATCGGATCGATTTTTTAATCCAAAAATCCGAAAATCAATTATATATAATTTATATATAATAATAATATTTTATTTAAATATTTTCAAATCTAATATAAATATATATAAGAATTAACAAAATTGGTTTCGGATTTTCGGATTTTTCATAATTTCGGATTTTCTGCTCGACGGATATTTTATAAAAATTTCGATTTTCTGATTTCGATTTCGGATTTTCTGCCGGATCGGATTGTTTTTCTCTCTGTACCGATTTTCTGATCGATTCTGATTAGGCAAAATCCGAACCGAACCGAATGCTCACCCCAGTGAAATCCACAAACTCACCTACGCTAGCCGCCTCAAGAAGTTCCTATCCCGGCCGCCGAAACAACTCCTTTTTCAAAATCTCGAGAGAGCCCTGATTTTGCCCGAGGAAGAACACCATATCGCCTTCACACAACTAAAGGAGCATTATATCTTGAAAGTGTTGCTTCGCTTAAACACACAATCTGTTATGTGACATGCTTTCCACACACGTAGTAAAACAAATGAATTAAAAACTGAAGAACACTAAAGAAACTTTTCTACGATTATAATTATAATCAGATGCCAATACGGCGAAATGATTCACTATAAAATTTACAATAACGTTATAAAAACTCACTACTTTACCACAAGATAAAGTCGAAAGTTGAGTACTAAACTATCTATCGAGATCTATGAAAAGCTAAGAAGCTATCTCTCAAGATATATGAAAATACTAAAGATTTCCTCACAACACTGTGGTACTAAAAAGGACAACCTTCTAACACCATTAGAAGTTAAACACTTCGTGTGATATTGGAAATGTTACGAAAAATGACTCAACAACATAAACAGATCTTCGCATTTTTCTTCAAGAATGCGACTTTGCAGCTTGCTTCGCCTCCTTTATAGACGTTAAGAGGCCTTCATCAGATATAGTGGACCACCTAATTCGCCCACTAAAGATGTGACTAAGTCATGTAGATGGTTGCTTAACTTGCTCCCGGAAAGTAGGAACGAATGACTTAGTCCACCCGATCTCTAGCGATCTGCTTCGTGTTCTCCTGTGTGTTACCATCACATCCCGCAAACATGTCGTAATCGCACACCAAAGAGAAGAAAAGGCAAAACACTAACAAATAACTAACTCCTTAAAATCGTGAGAGTTAGTCCAAGTTAACCAACTCTAACAAACTCCCCTTTTGCATTTCTTCACAAAACTCAGATATACAACACATCGCATAATATATATATACAAGACTCCTCAATCCCAAATATACATAGAATACACTTCAGAAACAATCTCCTCGCTATCGTAATATCATCATAACAGCCTCACACACATTCATCAACAAGCATCCAAACAATGACACCATCACAAAGATTTCAACCATTTAAGTAGCAGTGCATCATATATAAAACATGCATTCCATAAACAAACCATCGATGTTCATCAAAAACAATAAGATGTCCAAGATCATCAACCATCCAAAAAACATGTTCACGAGTTCATAAAACCAAATAACCAAATCCAAATTCACCACTCTTCAACCATATCATCATTCCTAGATGTTGTCGCCCCTGCCTCTACTCCCCTTGGGAAGAAAGAAGGTCCAAGAATTGATCTTCAAATCATTCATGTCAATACGCGACCAAGGCTTTCTAAGAGGGTTTGCTCCAGCCTTTGTAATGCGCCAAGCATGGAGGAACCAGACTTTGAGAGTGTCACCATTTCTTTGGGAGCCCGTCCAAACCTCGCTCATCAATTCCTTTATAAGGATTAGTCCATGGAAGATTTGGGAGCTTGTTACTCAGAATAAGGTATTGCTTATAGTGAAGTTCTGAAAATCTTCAAGAGGCATCTCGTGCTCCATCGAAAGGCCTTGTTGCTTCAATAGTTGATATATCGCTGAAGGAAACGGCAAGAATCCGTGATTCGCCTCGCAAAGAATCGATCCAATTTGTTCCACAATCAATTTCCGAGGTTAAATCGAACCTTTTCCAAGCTTATATAATGTAACACCATGGGGCATTGTAACGATCGTGTTATTGGAGGACACAATCCAGCTCAAGTCATGAGTTTATAGAGAATGAATGAAGATATGTCGTTACCACTGACATCGATTCTTCCACCTTCCGACTCTACCACCGTTATCTCGGCAGCTACCATATCAAAATCCTCAACAGCCACATCGTTAGTCAGCTCATCAATCCCATAAAAAGCGTTGATATCACAGGCAGTAATGTGAAAAACACGACGCCTAAAGTACACCTTACAATACTTGTTTGATGTACACTCAAAGAAAGGATTTATCCATGTTTGCATACACATGTCTTATCACATTCTTAGATAGGGATAAATAGCCGAGACAAGCTCAAATAGACATGCTTTTCAAGAATTCAATAAGATTATGTCGGGCAAAGGTTACTCGCCAATCCTTCGCTCATTCAAACACTTTAGATGCTTTAATTGTTCCCATCTCTTTTCAGCCCTCTCGAGTAGAATTTGAAGGAGATTGCCTCTCAACTCGACATCGTAACCAAAGATTGAGGGATTCTCCGAGCCGCAGTCCCAATCTTCCTCATCGAAAACGGATAAGAGAGGTTGAGGCATCGCAAGGCCCATCGCCTCAGAACAACCGTGGACACTGACTTGGACCTAGGTTCGCACACTTTCCTTTTGCTTTCCTTTCTTTATCATTGTCCGCTCACCTTTTTAAAAATCACCAAGTGAAATGTCATCATCACTAGAGCGTGAATCATCGCCATGCTCTTTTGATTTCAAACCATCATCTTCTTCCGAGTGTCTCAAGAGTCACCGCTGGATATCAATGTTTCGATTCGATTCGAGGATGTCTCCCGGTCGCTGGCCGCCACGCTGGTCACCACTTCCGAGTAGGCCTTCCGGCAATGAGTCTCCTTTTCTTTTCGATTTTGAAATCACCGTGTCACCAAGAATATCAATATGAATTGGTGGACCCGACCTCCCACCCATGGTTGGCGAGGTATCCGCTCGATCTCCTCGCTGGAACACTCGACCTTTTTTCTTCTTCCCGCCTCTTCAGTGGTTCAAGGCTCGCCTTCCTGGATACACGACTTGAAGAGGCTGGCTTCAACGGTTCCAATGGAAACGCTAGAGTCCTCTCCTGCTATTTCGCGCCGATTTGGGCTCGGCTCGTGGACGGCTTTGTGTCGATGCTAATCACCGCTGGAATTCGGGAATTTTCCGTAAATTTGGCAAGGCAGAGAGAGAGCAGAGGTCATCGGATCCATTTCTTTTTCCGAGAGAAATGTGAGACGACCAAGCAAGACGAAGGAGATAAATGAAACGCTTCCACAAGATTTGCAATGAATAAAGCCTCGCTGATTTGATCGTGTGTCATGGCAGATTTGAAGGCAAGCACAGGCTGCAAAAGGATGTATACGCAGCTTGATGTGATTTAAAACAAATAATATCCTCAGAACAAACCCTAATTTAAAGGAACTAACACCACATAATACAAGATCGCTTAAATAGAGATAACTATGGGATTTGTTGAGACTAAAATCGATCAAATAAATGTGACACCACTTAACCAATTTTACCGATATCTCCAAAAATAGGGATTTATGAATGTAAATTCCAAAATTCGAGATTACTCACGGATTTTTAGGGTATTACATGTAATGTCATCGCAACATCTCCATAAACATAAGCTCGCTTTTAATCGAATAAAACATATAAATACAGCCCCATGTAAAATTCGATTGCACTATTTTTCGCTTTCAAAGCAATCATGGCTGCACTGCTTTGTAAGGTAGCATCGTCCGCGAACGCCGTGCCCCCAAACTACTTTGGTGTTTTTCTCAGACATTAGATATTCTTCATCATATCGAAATGTCTGCTCGAGAACATGTTAGATAACAAACAACAACACAAGTAGTGTTATCAAAACAGCTTGTATCACCTTCTGATATTACATTTTGTGATACAAACAAATATATTCAAGCTTTATCAAGAGAGAAAGACCAAGAGATCTACGAAGACTCATAAATCTCTCGTGATCTAGGGCTTAGTGAAAATATCACGATTTGGTTTTCTTTCACATAATCTAACTCGATACCTCATCCTCCACCAAATCTCTTATAAATGGTGTCGATATCTATGTGTTTTGTCCTAGAGTGTCGAATGTGGTTTTAGAGATATTGATTGCACTTATGTTATCACAATATACCAACAAACAAGGCTCACAATACCATAGTCATACATTTGTTTCAACCAGCGAGTTGTGTACAACAACTTCCAATACACGTGATTCTCGCTCTCACAGAGATAAGGACACACAATTTTGCTTACGACTATGCCAAGACACCAAATTATTTCCAAGGTAAAACCGCCCCCACTGCATTTTCCTATCATCCGTATCTCCACCTCAATCCGAATCACTAAATCCAACCAAATTTGTTCGTGTCTTTGAAAAGAAAATGCCAAGGTCCAAAGGTTCCAAACATACCGATAACACGCTTCGACAACCTTTATGTGACATTTTAGCTTAGTTGGTACCGCGCACACACACACCGAACATCAACCGGTCGTGGTCGTGAGATATAGGAGACTTCCTATCATTGATCCAGAGTGTGGGTCAACATCTTCTCCAAGATCATCTCCGGTCGCTTTGTCACTGACCCTCATCATGCTTATATGCTTTGCTCCTTCCAAAATTTTTTCACCATATCCCGCATACTTGCTTGGGACACGAAAATTCGCCATCCATTTGCTCGACTTGGAGACTTAAGAAATACGTTAGTTCTCCTACCATGCTCATCTCAAATTTAGACGACATAGCACCCGCAAACTCATCAAGCATTTTTATGAGGTAGATCCAACAATCATATCATCCACATAAATGTGTGTGATAAGAATGTTATGTCGACTTCGCTTTATAAACAATGTTCTCAAGATTCCTCTAACAAACCCAAATCAATTAAGAACTTTGTTAAATGACCATACCATGCTCGGTGCTTGTTTAAGACCGATAATGCTTTCTTTAACCTCGAAACATGGTTAGCTTATGGATCTTCAAACCTCGGGTTGTTCAACATATACCTCTTCTTTGAGTTCACCATTTAGAACGCCTTCGACATCCATTTGATATAGCTTGATGTTCAAATAACATGCAATGGCTAGGAGCAACCTTATGGACTCAATGCGCAACCGTGCAAATGTATCACAAAGTCTACGCTTCCACTGAGTGTATCCTGTGCGACAAGTCTAGCTTTGTTATGGATTATGACACCAAATTCGTCCGATTTGTTCTTGAAAATCCACTTTGTTCGATAATATTCTCGCCAATGTGTCTCAAACAAGATACCACACATCATTTCGAACAAATTGGTTAAGTTCATCATGCATAGCAACTACCCGTAACTCATCACCCAAAGCTTCTTTATATTCTTAGCTCAATTTAGAGACGAAGCATATAAAACCCGGTATCAAGCACATATGGATTAAAACATACCATCTCTGTAGTTCAATGGTGCTGCACTGTGTTCGAATACCATCTCAACGCCACCTATGACTTGAGAGATTGGATGGTTCTTACGTATTCTTCCCGGAGGATCTCGCCTTCTTGTTGTTGACGCCGCCAGCCTTCATCCTCCGTGTCACCGAACCTTCGATGTTGTGTCAATGTTCCAGTGGTATGGCCTCAGTAGCTAGACATCATCGCCACCTAGCATCCCGCTGGACGGGATCTTCTATTAATTCACCACATCATCATCCCGCCTTTCCCCGCGAGATTAGCAAGATCATCAAAACAACATTTACGGACTCTCGAATGGTCCGTAATCTCGATTATATATACGGTATGCTCGACTATTTAGAGAGTACCCTACTTAAAATTCCTTTATCGCCTTCTCATCAAACTTAAGTAGATACTCTATCATTCAAGATGTAACAAACACACCCAAACACGTGAAAATATTTGAGATTCGGTTTCCTTCCTTCGTAATTTCATATGGTGTTTCAGGAACCCGTCGAATGTTCACGCGATTGTTGATACGACATGCGGTGTTAATAGCCCGCCCAAAAACGCTTGGATGCACCTTCGAGCTTAACATAACTCGTGCCATTTCTATTAGAGTTCGATTCTTGCGCCACCACACCATTTTGTCGAGGTGTTTTCGCGCGAGAATTTTCGAAAATTCCTTTTCTCACAAAATTTGTGAAAGAGATATTCTCAACTCTTCCATGATTTGATCGATTCTCGACACTTGAACACCAAACATGTTAAAAATTCTAGAAAGAGGATTTTAAACGCTTCAAACGTGTTCGATTTTTCTCGTAAAAGAATGTCCATGTGTACCTTGAAAATCATCCACAATGACATATGTATACCCTCGCCACCCAAGCTTTCGATCTCGACAGTCCTACTAAATCCATGTGAAGCAGCTCAAAACATCGTGTTGTACCATAATGTTGTTCGCGATGTTGTACAAATGTAATGGGGAACATGGGTCTGCTTTTCCCTTCGACAATCACCATGCACCACCTTCCATTTCCGCCACTGGGTAGTCCACGATCGCTTCCATCTTGTTTAACTCACAAGATTTCTAAAGTTAGTATGTCCTAACTTTGATGCCATAACACACTCTCATCTATTTGTGCCTTATCGCACTTTCGTCTGTCACCATATAACAATTATCGGACGACCTCTCGTCCTTTCATGAGACATGTGTTCTTACCATCATAGACCTCACAAGAATCTTTGTCAAATTTAACTTGCAACTCTTCATCACATAATCGACTTATGCTTATAAGATTTGCCATTAAACCTCAGACGCAAGACATTCTTGAGGCTAGGTAAACCTGAACATTTAGGAGTCCTTCGCTTATGATTTTTCCTTTAGAACCACCTCCAAATGATACACTACCTCCATCATACGACTCATAGTTGGAAAGGCGCTTCATACAAATATGTGACGGAACAACCGCTATCAAAATACCATGAACCCGAAATGTTAGTTTTCAATGCAAGATAAACAACATGGCATTTTATATCATCTTTCCCGACCCAAACTCTTCGAGTCGGCCCTTGTTGGTCGTGGTTTGTCGCAGCGTGACGAGCGCCTGGGTCTGTGCATAGAAGTGTTCATATAATACGACCTAGCATCATCCTATGTCCATTAAAATCAGCCTTCAATTTATAATGTAAAGGCCTAATGTGACCAGTGTAGAGCAAGAATGACATACGATTTTCTATGTTTTCTTCGTGTCATTTTACCCTTTTACCGGTTCACCTTCTTTAACTAATGGTTTCATTTGTGGCAACAATTGTGGGAACAACAAGCAGTTAGAACATGCGTAAAACCTAAACCAAGAAGATCTCGATTTACCCATTAACAACGCATCATCTAATTTAGACGCACTGTGTTCCACTTTCTCGAACGCATTCTTGTGCCACTTCAAGTCGACATGTCACCTTGTTTAGTTCGACTTCCCTTGGTTACCAAGACTTCAAGCTTAGCCAAAGATGCTTTCACCGTGTTTTCTCTCGATGTGAGCTCAAGATCTCGACTTTGTCCTTTCCATTTTCAAGTAGCTCGTCAGATAGCTTTTTCAACTCTTGTACTATGGCGATAGAGTCTTCATCGTAATCGCCTCACAATCTATATCATTCACAAGAGCATTTAAGCAAAACAAACTCAATAATAGTCGAGACCATACCGCTTGATATCGATCAAACCGATCGCATCTCCTCGTCGTTCGATAATGTTTTGGCAATCATGACATGGAGTGTCAGGCAACAAGGTCGGCCGCAGCTGTCATTGTCATTATTTACCCTTCAAGAACTCACCGCCATCACTCCATGATACCCAAGATAACTTTCCTCTCTTCCTTAGCGTGTTCGCACATCGGTTTGCATAATGTCCATACCCTTTGCATTCACGGCATCGATACTATCAATGTTGGAGGAATCATACCTAAACGTGTCTCGAGGAAAAAGACTTCCTCACCGGTCTTAAGTGGAGTGAAGCTTTGAGGTTTTGAAGACGGATATTCTACCATTCGATGGCTTTGATCCATAGCCCGGCTTGAGCTTTCTCCTTGTTCATCTTCCTTACCATAGTGTTGAATTTCCGGTGATTAGAGCAACATCATCGCCACTTTGATCTCCGCAGCTCTTCTTCATCATCCAACTCGATTATCTCCCGCGATGTTCCATCGATGTTGCGCCAGAAGGAAGGCAACAATGGCTTCTTATTGATCGCACCTTTCTCCTCCGATTCATCTCAGATGTTTTGAGTGAATTCATGAGATCCATGAACTCAATGGCAAGAACTGCTTGAGATGTTTCAATAGCCGCTGACCTTCATCTCAAATCTTACGGTAAGGTTCAAGAGCCTCGACACCAAAGAACTTGTTACTTATCGCATCACCAAGATCTCGACACTCATGGCAATATCCAATATCCTCTCGTGTAGTCGTTGATTTCTTCTTCTCCCATCTTCATATTCTCGAATTGGAAGTGAGAATGCTAAGTCGAGACTCCTTTATGCTTGTATCACCCTCACAATGCCATTGAAGAACATCCCACGCATCTTCGCAGACGCTACCGTTTTGATCAATTTGAACATTGTCATGTCCACGGATGCGTAAATGGCATTGAGGGCCTCTCGCTGAAGTTCGCATCGCCAACCCGATCTCGTGTCCACCGTGCGACGGTGTTGGAGTAACATCGCCCGACATCGCTGGTCTTTGGACCCACCATCCGCTCTCCACGGATCGCCATGCTTGACATCAATGGACTGATGTATGAGCGACTCGTCTTCCAAGATGAATAATTCGATCCATCCAAAATTGGTGGTCGATAATACCCGTAATTGTTTGAATCCATGGCGAAATTAGCGAAGATACCGACAGATCTCACCTGTATCGAGTGTAAGCTCGATACCAATTGAAAGTGTTGTCGCTTAAACACACAATCATATGTAGAGCGTTTCCACACACGTAGTAAAACAAATGAATTAAAAACTCAAGAACATCAAGAAACTTTTCTATAGATTATAATTATAATCAGATGCCAATACGGCGAAATGATTCACTATAAAATTTACAAATAACGTTATAAAAACTCACTACTTTACCACAAGATAAAGTCGGAAAGTTGAGTACTAAAACTATCTATCGAGATCTATGAAAAGCTAAGAAGCTATCTCTCAAGATATATGAAAATACTAAAGATTTCCTCACAACACTGTGTACTAAAAAGGACAACCTTCTAACACCATTAGAAGTTAAACACTTCGTGTGATATCGAAATGTTACGAAAATGACTCAACAACATAAACAGATCTTCGCTAATACTTCAAGAGTTGCGACTTTATAGTTGTGCTTGCCTCCTTTATAGACGCTGAAAGGCCTTCAAGAAGATGTCTCCACGAACCGCCCACTAAAGACGTGACTAAGTCGTGGTAGTTGGTTGCTTAACTTGCTCCCCGAAAGTAGGAACCGAATCGACTTAGTCCTCCCGATCTCTAGCGATCTGCTTCCGTGTTCTCCTGCAGTGTTACCATCGCATCCCGCGAAACATGTCGTAATCGCACACCAAAGAGAAGAAAAGGCAAACACTAACAAATAACTAACTCCTTAAAATCGTGAGAGTTAGTCCAAGTTAACCAACTCTAACATATCCTTTGAACGATAAAAATAAAATAAAATTGCTCATCATGACCCTTCGATTAGGCAATCAAAGTATAATTTTGTACTTGATGCGCATGGACTCGAGAATTTCTGACGACAACAATGATTTGGGCGAAAATTAAAAACAAGTCGATCGGGTCAGTAGGAAAATGGATCCAGATCGGAAATCTAATTTAACGTTGGACCTCGTTGTTCCGAGGATCTATCGCAGGCACGCACACCCGATGTTTAATTCACCATACAAAGTGGATTATATTCCTAGATCTACGGGTCTATATAATTAATCGTGTGGCAACACTAGGGTTTTCCACCATCGTGTTTACCTCAACTGCAACACGTAGTGGTTTTCTCGTGTTTAATGAACGGATGAACGGATCGAGACTCGTGCTTTGATCTTCCGGATCGATCCCGCTTGCCCAATCTCCAATGTCGAGCGAGGACGATCTATGGAGAATGCTATCGAAAATCACCCAATCTCACTATGGCACAATTTTGAGAACCTCACAAGCACTGTGAGGTGGACTAAAATTTAGGTTTAATTGAGGATTAACCTTGATCTTATCTCTTACCTTATATTTATAATGCACTACCATAATCCCATTAGGAAAGGATCCATGCATATCCCATAAATATAATAATATCCTTATGGATAAAGAGGATCAAGTTAGAGTCTTGTAGAGATAGAGAGTGGCGCCGATTTTCACTTAAGCCACGGGCCCGACGGGCCAACCTGTGGATCAAATGCAAGGAGTAAAGATGGCCTCAAATAAATTAATTATCTTATGTTAAGCCGAGTAACATAAATTAATTTATAAACATTTATTCATGCCACTAGAGAATAAATGTCGACTTACCCCTTTATTACCAAGTTGAGTCTGGCTTGTACTTAGACATCACGAATCCCAGATTTAAGATATCAGACGTCCATTAATTATTTATAGATTCGATCGCTAAAATAATTAATATCTTTAATTCTTAAGTAGTACCACTCAACCTTATTATTGTACTGAGCTAACTCAACCTCGCAGGTTTAATACAATAAACCTTTAAGCTCCTTATGGGACGCCATCATCCTTAACGGATACGATGACTCGACATGCATAACTAGCATGACATACAAGCACCGCCACCACCCAAGACGCTGAGAATATTGGTTAGAACATATAACCTCACCCATAACAAGTCAAAGTGATGGTCAAGAACTCATACTCATCTAATACCTTATCGAGGTTTAGATTATCGAAGTCACCGAGATGTAGGTTCTTCACGACGGCCGATAGAAGAACTCATCTCACCGTGATCCATCAATACGCCGAGACGCAGCAAGCATAGACAAGCAACCAAGTCAAGTCACTTATATCTACATCAGAGCTCATACCGACAACTCGTCCTCAAGTTGTCTCACCGTGATCCTTTTATATCTCATTAAGTTCGACCAATCATACGCACTTCTCGGATCTTCTACACACTATATGATCTAACTATATATGAGATAAAGGGACACACTTATATGCAATCAAGTAATCGATTCAGATAGGAGATTGTAATAGTGGTAACAGAAACATTGTATACAAGCTCAACCATACCGCTTTCAAAGATACAAACCAACAATCTCCCACTTATACTAAAGCAAACTTTAGTATACAATGTGTCTCTACTAGCTATTACAAACAAAACCATCACTTTGCTTCTCCCACTTATACAAAAGTTTCCTTTCTAAGTGGTGCCATCGTTTAATCCAAGTCCTCGAACGCACTTCAGACTTTTTGCGGCACTCTTCGTGAACGGATCCGCTAGGTTATCCGTCAGATCAATCTTTTCAATCAAGACGTCCCCTCGCCTAACGATTTCGTATGACATGGTACTTTCTCTATGTGTTTGGTCGCCAGGGTCCGTGGTTCCTTCAAGTTTTCCATCGCACTGAAGTTATCATAGTAAACTATGATACTCTTGGGCAAACCAGTACCACACCTAGATCCATGAGGTAGTTCTCGAACCATACAGCCTCCTTAGCAAGATCTCCGCTGCCACATATTCGGCCCATGGTAGAGTCCGCAATGCATCGCCGCTTTGCACTCCGCCAGATACGGCTCCACCTTCCAAGGTAAACACATACCGAGGTAGACTTTTCTCATCACGGTCTCGCTTGAAAACCGAGTCTCAGATAACCCAAAGGCATTAGACTATCTCGCACGGTAAACCAAGCCTATAATCTCGAGTCCTTTTCGTGTACTTGAGTATATGCTTTCACCGCAGTCCAATGAGCTTGTCCAGTGGTTAGATCGATATCTAGCTACTATGCTCACCGCATAGCGTATATCGGCCTCAGATATCAGATCACAGACACGAGACTTCCTACTTACTCAAGTTGTAAGAACTTGTCTCATTTCCTCTATCTCCTTTGCGCTCATAGGTGATCGCCCTTAGATAAAGTAACGCCATGTCTAAAAGGTAGCAATCCTTTCTCGCGGTCCAGATACTAAAACGAGTAATCACAAAGATCAATGTAAGACGCCCGAGATAAGCTCAACATTTTCCTCTCATGATCTCAGTAAACCTCGATCCCAAGAATGTATGTTGCATCTCCTAAGTCTTTCATTTGAAACCGATCGGATAACCAACTCTTTACGTCCGATAACAACTTCACATTGTTGCCAACTAGAAGAATGTCATCTACATAAAGTGCAAGAAATATCACATCACCGCTGACATCTAAACGATACACACAACTCTCGCTAAGCAACCGGTAAATCCATAGACTTACCACTTCACAAAGCGTAAGTTCTAGGATCGTGAGGCTTGCTTAAGCCCATAAATGGACTCTTAAGCTTCCATACTAGATGCTCTTCACCCTTCATCACATAACCTTCGGGTTGCCGCATATAGATGTCTCTACCTTCCTCAAGGTAACCGCTAGAAAAGCGGTTTTCACATCCATTTGCCAAACCTCTAGGTTCAAGTGGTCACATGGCTAGAAGAATCGGATGGACTTGAGCATCACACAAAGCGCAAAAGGTCTCATCGAAATCGATGCCCTCAACTGAGTGTACCCTTTCACACAAGCCCCGGCTTTAAAAGCCGAAACCTCCATCCGAATCTCTTCCTCTCAGATACCCACTTAACTACCTATGGCTTCCTCGCCATCCGGTAGACGTGTCTTTCATATACATCCATAGTCGTTATGGACTCAATTTCTAAGTCCATAGCGGTGTGCCATGATCTTGCATCAATGTCTCAGATCGCCTCATCAGTATGTCCATGGGTCGATTATTGTCTCGCTTCGCTCTCGACTAAATTCAAGATTCACCCATTTAACATAAATTGCCCGGGTCGACGAACAACCCTCCCACTACGACGAGGCGCCATCGCACAATGGCAACAAAAGCAGACATTGTGGTTCTCTATCTGCACAACTTGTCGGTAGTACCACTCAGACGGCCGGTATCTCCAAAGAGAGTTTCACCCACTTCAATTTCTCAAGTATCCTGTCGATCCCTCCCACTAGACACCCACATCTCGCACTTTAGCCTAATCGGTGGTGGAATACGATCATCTTCTAATTCTCAAGAATGATTTCAATTTTGATTTGTGGTTTTCATATAATCCTCTTCTAAGAATCGGGCATTAGTGCTAATAATGACCTTCCGATCCTTAGACTATAGAATAAACCACCTTCCGCTCCTCTAGATAGCCAATAAACAGCCTTTCAAGGCCGATCTAGCCTCCAACTTATCGCCTTCTTGTTCAAGACACGTGCCGGATCGCCCCATATCCTTATGTGGTTTAAACTAGCTTGCGCCCAAACCACAACCTCGAAGCGGTCTTTCGATCGACTTGTTGGTACTAGATTTAGCAAGTATGCCCCGCTTCTAAGGCATACCCCGTAATCTAAATATGCAATGTTGCATAACTCATCATTGATCTAACCATTTCCAAAAGAGTCATATTTCTTCGCCCGACACACCATTTTGTTTGGTGTGTCCTGTAAGTGAGTTGGGAGTAATCCCACACCGCACCAAATAGTCCATAAACTCACATCGAGGTATTCGCCACCGCGATCGCATCACAGCGATTTGATACTTTTACCAAGCTTCTTCTCCACTTCCGCTTTAAACTCTTTGAATTTCTCAAAGCATCTGACTTATGTGAAGGTGTATATGTATCCGCATTCTCGAGTAATCGCCAATGAAAGTGACAAAATACTGCATTCTCCACGAGCTTGTGTGGACATAGGTCCACACAGTCGAATGGACTATCTCCAACACTTCTTTAGCTCTATAACCCTTCATCTTGAAAGGTCCGGGTCGACATCTTTCCTTCTATATTGTGATTCGCAGACCGGGAACCGAGTAATCGTGAGATCACCCAACGCCCATTCTTAGCCAAGCTTTGATCCTATTTAGATTAATGTGACCTAATCTAAGATGCCAGAGAAATGTGGTGTCATCTTCAAGAAAATTTTCTTTTAAGGTTTGACGTAGATGCAATATAGTTATAGGTATTATGTTTTGTAGAAATAGTATAAAGCTTAATTATATAAAGTGCCAACACGTATAACTTCTTCATTTCTTATGATAGAAACACCATTATCAAAAACAATAATATCTATGAATAAATAGTTTCTAAACCGAATAAGGTTTCACCAAACTCCGCACATATAAAACGCCTTTCTATACTAAAACTGCTCTATCAAACATAAAGTAACATCTCCGATCGCAACGGCCTCGACTTTCACCGCGCTGGCCATGGAGATCGTTATCTCACCATCACACAGCCTCCTTGTCCGCAGAACCCCGCAGTGTGTAACAAACATGATCACAGACCCTGATCTACTACCCAAGAACGGGTAGAACAAGTTGCTAAACATGTTTCACATTAAAGAAAATGGCATACTGAGCCTCGAGATAGGACACTGGCCTTCCAACGCCCGCCTTGTCGCACTCAAGCACTTTCGCCTTCTTCGCTTTTTGCCTCCTGGCATGCATGTTCTTGCTCCCATTACTCCCACTATTTCCTTTCGCTTCTACCACCTTTGGTGCCCCTTTTCTTTTCAATTTTCAACGGAAAATTTGGGCCCTAGACGTGCTTAGCAAGAGCATGTGTCCTTTGCCCATGACTCCTTCCGCGGCCACGAGATCATTAAGCAACCGACTAAGTGTATACTCGGCCTTGCTCATGATCGCATTCACATGAAAGTTCTCAAAAGACTTGGGTGTGTTGAGGATGATATCGACCTCGCTTTTCCGTCAATACCTCCTCCCAACCGATTAAGACTATCCATGAGACGTAGTCATGTGGGAGACATGTTCATGGACCGAACTTCCTTCTTCCATTTTACACGCCAAGATTTCTCTCATTGTGTGGAAAGTCGATCGTCCGATCCGACCGCCCAAACTTACCTCGAGACTTGATAATATTTCACCAAGGCTTCACCATCGATCGATGCCGCACCGCAAGCCTTTCGACATTAGTAGTCATCATATAGCACGGCACGACCGATTCGCCAAATCGATTCGCCTAACAGGAACGGGCCGAACCGGTCAAAAACCGAACCGGTCAAAAATCGGATCCGGGTCAAAACGGGTCGTAGGAACCCGGCCTGGGCCGACCTGCAACAAACGGGCCGGTCGATGGCCGGGTCACGGGCTAGGCACAGCCCATGTGCGCGCCAACTCCGCCGCCGCCCACTCGCCGAGAAAAATTCCATGACCTGAGATTTCACATCTCGTGATCGAGGCCGCCGAGGCTCGCAGACGAGATTCGCTACCTGGGCCGCCCGTGCCCGCCCGCCGAGCCACTGGTTTCCGTGACGCGAACGCGCGCGCTGCGGCCGAGCGAGGCCGAGAACGCGCTGGCTCGCCGAGGCGCCGCGGCGCGGCTGCCTTGCGCCGCCGAAGCACCACGCACGCCGCGCGTGGCATCGCCCGCACCGCCGTAACACGCTGAGGTTTCCCGCCGCTCGCCGAGCGCCGCACGCCGCCGCCGAGCGGTAACGGCGCGTCCGCGAAAACGCGCGCCCCGCACCGCCGGGCCGCCGAGCCATGCGCGCGCCCACCGCCTCAGGCGCCGACGCCTCGTCCGCCGATGCCGCTGAGAACGCGCGCGACGGCGCCGAAGCGCCGCTGCATCCGTTTTCCAAAGATGTCACGCCTAATTTCGAGGAAATGTACTGACGCGGGCGTGATTAAAGTAGGTTAAGTGGGAAGTGGATACATATAATATATGATAAGAAGATGTGACCATGAAATCGGGCAAGATCTCCTCTATAACTAGGACATATCCTCAGTGGCGGTGCAATTACAATCCACCAATAGAATAATATCGATACCATAACTCGTAAACATGATTCGGTTTATAATAAGTAATGCAAGAAGCAAAATAGATTACACCCCGCTGACTAGACCGATCAACCACATAGCATGCTCATATCGGACTCACAAAGATAATAACATAACAAATTGCTCCCAATCGTAGCAAAATAAGGACAAGAATACATCAATATCGTGAGTACGATATAACATAACATCGCTGAAGCATAGCATGAAGAACCCCAGCCCACCTCGCCGCCTCGTCCAAATTCTCCTCCATCCGTGAAAAGATTTGAAAGAGTTTGGGGTGAGTACTAAGACTCACCGGGTTTTATCATAAATCAAAAGAATTATGATGTCGTGTTCAGAGCACTTACCTTAGAAGGTTTTAAAACGAACCAATTTCTAAGTAAGCAAAATAGATTTTCATTTTCGATACCGATCCGGCACATCAGCACTCCATCATAGAACCAAGAACCACGGCTCTGAACGATCCCGCCAGCCCATCACATCTCATTCATTCGCCCGAACTTATCCAATGGCCCACGCCCAAACGTATCCACCGGTTAACTCAAGGTGGACTTCAGGTCAAACTCTCCGTAACCATAACCACCTCATTACCATTTCCGTGGACTTCCCGGTCTATCCCTTCGTAACCATAACCACGTGTTCGGGTCTATCCCCACGATCAATACTCAAGATAGTGATCAACCCATCAATAGAGATCCGTGCACAACCATGATAGAACCATATCTCTGATCGTGAGAACAAGAATAACTTCATCAAAACATTTTACTAGCACATGTTTTATTTTGAAATATCGTAGTAAATAACTCAAAATAAGATATATAACCCAACCCAATGCATTTAAAACGCTAATCTGGGAGATATCTATCGATCCGATGACTTCACCGATCGACCGGTAGGTACCGGTAACAAGACTAACAACTTTTGGGGTCACATCCCACAAAGCAAGGCAACATCATGATCCAAACGTAAGATCGTAGCAAAACTAGTGGTTTTCTACTTTCAACCCACATTCGCACTCTCCGGTTTTCAAATCAACTCGATGCGTATGGAAATATATTCAGGCATCAAGACCTATAATAGGGTACTTTCAAAATATAAATGCATGCAAGTCGACTCAAATCTTAGCAACAAGAAGTTTCAAAATCGATGCCTATCCTCGATCTAGATAAACCATCCAAAATCGATGCATGAAAATGGAAACATAAGCAATATGCATAACTACTTAACATGGAATGACAAACTATGTTGAAATGGATAACCCGGCATGTATTTCCTTTAGAAAACTCAAGCAACGGAAAACATCCCGACATGCGTAAACGCAAAAATAGAAAACGGACCAGATTTTAGTAGAATGCATAGCCCGGAACTCAAAACCCAAAGGACCAGTAGCTGTGTGCAGGCTCGTCGGCCACCAAACGGCGGCCAACACCACGGCGACGGTGGCGGTCCTCACAATCGGGCCGGCCCCGCCATTTTCCCGCCTCGCCCCTTTGTAATCCCGAGTTCTATGCTATACGATCTACTAAAAGCTGGAATCAAAACAAGAAAAGGACAAAAAGAAAACGGGTTGCCAGAGAGGTTGATCAATGGTATGTGTCTCGGCACAGCCAAGAATGGCGCCGCCACGAGCCTCCCTACCGATCCCCACTCCTCCAGCTCTGCAGCAGCACTGAGCTGCGCGCTCTTCCGTGAAACACAGAGTGACAAGGAAATGAACGTTGAAAATGAAGGCCCTAGCCTCCTATTTATAGGAAAGAGGGTCACAAGCAGTCATGCAAGCTGCCCTTTTTCGAAAACGCAAAAATGACGCAACTTTTGCAAACGGACTTCAAATTTTGCAAACTCGTACCCATGCACACCTAAATAAAATACCTAACACAACGACTATAAACAAGATATGCTTTAAAAGACCAATGAAAAGTTCTTTTCGATAACTTTCCCGAGTGCCAAACCTTCATGGGTGGTCGAAACTCGATACTTAGTGTCTATGAATTATAAGACACTCTTCACAACGCCTCAAGTTTCGTGGATTGTCGATCACCAAACAAAAGTCAACCTTCGACCTTTTCTAAAAACGTGCCATGCAAAATGTAAGCTTAGAAAAGACGGGTATTACATCCTCCTCCTTAGAAAAATTTCGCCCCGAAATTTCAAACACGTGGAGAAAACAACCGTGTGCATCGAGCCCCGAACTTGTCTTCCAACTCCCACATAGCCTTCCTCTTCGCCATGGTGATTCCACAACACCTTCACCAAAGGAATATGCTTGTTCCTCAACTCCTTCACTTCGCTCCAAGATAGCCACCGGTCTCTCCTCGTAACTCTCGATCCCGAGCAAGCAACCACTGGTCATGCTTGATCACATGTTTTGGGTCGAACACGCATTTTCTCACCGAGAAACGTGAACACGCCACGAACATCTCCGATGCTAGGCAACAAAGCTAACCTATAGGCAACGGGCCTATTCTCTCAAGAACTCGAAGGTCCAACGAACCTCTGTCAGAATCTCACCTCGCTTCCCAAAACGAACGACCTCTCGTTGGGAAACCTTATGAAAACACGATCTCCGATCATGAATCAAGATCCGTGGCGACGCTTGTCCGCATAGGACTTCGCCCGTCCCGAGCTTCCTTGATCCTTCGCTGATCTCGATCGATAACCTCGACCGCCTGCTGAACCATCTCGGTCCTAACATCTTCCTCTCGCCCACTTCGCCCCAATAAAGTGGCGATCGACACTTCCTTCCGCAGACAACGCTCATAGGGAGCTATTCCCATGGTGGCTCGATAATCGTTGTTATAGGCAAACCCACCAAAGGTAGTATCTCTTCCCACTTCTCCTCTATCGCCACGATCGCCGCAAGATGCCTTCCAAAACATGAATCGCCCTTTCCGATCGCCCGTCTGCTTGAGGATGGAATGTTGTACTAAGATTCACTGGTCCCTACGGCTTCCGCAGACTCCTCCAAAACCTTGATGTGAACTCGGTCACGATCCGACGAATCGATACCGCACACCATGTAACAGCATTGATTTTTCGACGAAATCGAAAGCAAGCTTATCTAACCCGACGCCATCCGAATCGTTAAGAAATGAGTCGACTTCGCCGCCTATCGACGACAACCCATATAGCGGTATTTCCTCTCAACGACCTTGGAAAACTCACCATAAAATCCATACCGATATGATCCCATTTCCACTGGGATTGGTAATGTTGCAACAATCCTCGACGGACGCCAGTATGACTTTCACTTGTCAAGCCAAACAACGCTCCACAAACGTTATATCCTTTTTCATCCCTTCCCACCAAAAGTTCCTTTTAAGGTCTCTGACATTTTGGTGCTTCCGGATGAGCTGTATATGGTGCCTCATGAGCTTCACTCATGATTTTATCTCTCAATTCCCTATCGAGTGGAACACATAACCTTCTCTAATAATAACGCTGTCTTCACTCGTGAAACCCTTGCTATCTTCTAGCCTCGCCTTCAAACGCATCTTTCCAAGAACTGCCTCCATGCCAAGACTCACGATGGCTTCTCCTCGACCCATCCTTCTTTTCGACGAACGTAATCAAGCGCCCCCACCACGACACGCCAGGTCGGATAAAACCTAGATCCACAGCCCCGCAATCAAGGCCGCAGCTTGCACCTTAGTGCCATTCTCAGATGGTGCCTTTGACATCGGTGCCGCTCCCGGTTCCGCATCAATAGTGAATTCCACTTGTCTATCAGCGGTAAACCGGCAAGTCCCTGAAACACGTCCCGATATTCACACACCACCGCTCCTTCGCAATCGCCATACCGTTTATCGTGCGTCTGCCAAACTTACCAAGAAAGTTTGACGCTTCCCCTTCCCGATCATCCTCACCGCCTTCAAAGGTCGAGATCATCGCACGCAAACACCCATCCTTATGCCGTGGAAACAAACTTCCACTCCTTCGGCCGCTCGAAAAGCTACTTCTCTCGAGACAACGATAGTTGCCTGCGCTTTTCCAACCAATCCATGCTAAAGATGACATCGAAATCTTCCATTCCGATGACATGCAAATTGACAAAGACCTTCGCTTCACAAATTTCTACCTCCGGTTCGGCAAATCTTCGCTTTAGCACTTCTCGACGGATGCTAATTTGTGGTACTGTGATTTCTTGGGTACCAAACCCAACCTCACACGCGATTCTCAAACGGCGAATGTGAGGCTCTCAGATCAAACAAAGCGAAACGGGTATATCACTCATATGGATTATACCGCAAGATTTCCGGGAGCTCGAGCTGCCGCCGATTGATTCAGACACCTCGCTGTCGCGGTGGCCTTTGGTTTGTCGCCTGTGGTGACCTCCCGCCTGCTGTTTGTCCTCATGAGCTTGACCGCCTCATGAGTGGATGTCGCTTTACCATACGCACCGCTGCCCTCCTAACCGACAACTCGAGCGAATGTCCGCATTTCTAACAACGATAGCACTCGGTGCTACCTGCTCGCACTCACCGAATGATTCCTTCGCATTTCGCACCAAGGTTTTTCCACACCGCCGCACGGGTTGGAAATTCCTTCCCAAGGTCAGCTTTCTCTCACTTCAATGCCTGATTCCTCGGAATCACCGGACCGCCTCGTTCCCTTAGAACACCGATTGCCTTTCCCCATCTTTCCATTTCCTCTTATCTCTTCCTCCGTCACCGGCTGTCCGGTGGCATCGTTTTTCCGGGCAACATCGACTCAATGTTTAATGCCCGCTCAAAGATCGCGATACGCCGATCTCCCCGACCGACGAGCAAAATTTCGATCTCGGTCCGAGTCCTCTCTCGAACTCGCTCGCCTCGGCAGCCTCATACAACTGTGTACGTAGCATAACGCGACGCATTTATCGAACGAGCGATCGCATTTCGGTGACCGCCCTTCTCCTCGATTTAAGATTCCGTAACTGCTTTGCTTCTCTCACTGTGAAACGCCGCATAACGCATTTTCCATGAGTTCTTCCTCAAATCTTCCCACGTGATACCTTCCCACCGCCCCGGTGTTTAGAGTCCTTCTCACGCATTCCCACCGTAAATCGCCCTCACCTGCTAGTCGAAAGATCGCGCATTCAGCCTTTTCTCTTCTTCGCACCGATGTATTCAAGATCCTTTTCGGATCGATCGTTCTCGCCGATCGTTCGCCGAGACCGCCGAACGGGGGATTCGCCTCAAAACCTCGATCACATGTCACCGAACCAAAGGTGGTTCTCGGGCTTCTTCCACGCTATTGTTCCTCCGGTTCCTTGTTTCGCATTCTGCATCGACGCTTGAAATATTAGAAATGCTTTCGATAGATAACCGTATCATCGCATAACATATATCATCACCATATCACATATCACATATACCACATATCACGCACGATCACATATAATCATGCAATCCTCATTAACATATCATCGTTATGCATTTCACATAACATTATCATCACACATCACATAGATCATATATCATCACGGCATAGCTCATATCACATATAAGCATCAAACATAAACATCCCGTCATGATGCAAATGTAGTATCAAGAATATTCGGTCCATGAAGGATCGCCAAAATACAAGATCAAGGTATGTCACCAAAAAGGTCGAGCATGAGCAAAAGAATCGACTCCTATCATCACAAAGACGCCGCCCGTCCATGCTTCTAGCGCATCATGCGGGCCACCGTGACACACCGACTACCTAGATCTATGTCCTCCATATCCGCCCACTATTCTCCGCTCGTCCCAACGGTTCCATTTCGCCTCCTCATCCTCTTTCCCTTCCTATCGTGGTCAATTGGCCGCGCTCGAAAAGCGATCCCGCATGGAAGCAAGCCTCGTGGGTATGATCCCATCCAAGCTGCGTGCCTCGATCGCCGAGTATCGTGAAAGCAGGCTCGAGTCCCTCGCTCTCGCGCTTGCCCTTCCTCAACATGCCCGACTCATCGTAGTCATCGGCCATCCGGATCACCGGGTCCTCCGAGTCCTCACCGTCCCTCCTCATCCTCCTCCCGGGTCTTCCTCCCTGAGTCTCATTCCCTGATGCCAACTCGATAGCCTTTGGTGGCCTGAAATTCGATCCCGGCCTCTTCCCTCATCGCGGATGGACAATCTCTCTCGCCCGGGAGGTTCCTCGCCCAAAATCGCTCCGGTCCTTGGAAGGTAAAGATCGTCGATGGAGGTGTAGTGACCGGTGTATCCCGATGCATCGGTGATCGTTCGAGCGATGGTCGCCTCCCAAAGGCTCTTCGAACATCATCCTTATCATCAACTGGATTGGTCTCGAACACGCCTCGCTATCACATCCTCCTCGATGGTATACCGATGATCGGTCCACCGCTCCATACTCGAGCAACAACTCTGAAATCCAAGGTGCCTCGTGATAGGATCTCGCCCAACATCACGTATCCTTGCCGCCCACTACCGCCAACCGTTGGTAGCCTCTCACAACCGATAGTAAGCCTCATATTCGATATTTTCCCACTGCTCTCGGATCTTCTCCACAATCCAACAAATCTCCCGTAAATACTCCCAACGCTCATGGACATTCCCTGTACATTCCCGAACTTACGGATCCGCTCATCCATCCTGGATCTTAACTAACGTTGTCCGGGCCATCAATATCCATAAACCTACATGTTAGTTTATCAACATAACAACAAATATTCACGCTTCCTTTTTCTCGCCCCAAATATCCGGGTAATCATGTCTCAAACACATGTTCATTTCAACACATATCAATATCAATATCGATATTTATCATAATAATCACGTAAGCAAATACAGATTCACTTACAAGCACCTCGCTTATCAAAATAAACAAGATTTTCAATCAACAATACATCGCTATGTAAACACATGACTTACATCAACCATACGTGATCACATTAATCACATCATATCATATAAACGATTACATCACAACAGATAGCCCTTTCGTCCCATCGACAAATCATTTCCACATCCACATCAACACCCAACCATACCACATCCATCTCACCTCAAAATCCACATCACGCTTTCATCACGTAAATTCTTACCGTGCCAAAGCACATGAAACCAAGATCACATCAAGCATCACGAACCACATAAAGCACCAACAATAAACACATACCTCATCCCCTTTTAAAGGAGACGGAGTGACGGTGAAGTGAGGGTAGTCAGACTGATGAAATGCTTTAGAAGGACAAGTTCTAAACACTCAATTTCAAGAACGCATAAGATATAAAGCAAATGAACGCTTTGATATCAAACAATATGTACATACCCAAAGCCGTAAAACTGCTCGATACTGAAGTCGTCACGCCCAAATTCTCGAGGAAGGCACGGATGCGGGTGTGATTAGAGCGAGGTTAAGAAGGGAAGAAGGGGATACATATAACATACATGATAAGAAGATGTGACCATGAAATCGGGCAAGATCCTCTATAACTAGGACATATCCGAAGGGAGGGTGCACAAACAATCCACCAACAGTAATAATATCGATACCATAACTTCGTAAACATGATCTTGGTTTAGAACAAGTAATGCAAGGAAGCAAAATAGCATTACACCCCGCCGACTAGACCGTCAACCACATAGCATGCTCATATCGAGACTCACAACATAATAACATAACAAATCTTGCTCCCAATCGAAAGCAAAATAAGGGACAAGAATACATCAATATCGAGCACGATATAACACAACATCGCTGAAGCATAGCATGAAGAACCCGCAGCCCACCCCCTCGCCGCCCCGTCCAAATTCTCCTCCATCTCGTGAAAAGATTTGAAAAGAGTTTCAAGTGAGTACTAGCGCACTCACTGGGTTTTATCATAAATCAAAAGAATCATGATGCCGTGTTCAGAGCACTTACCTTAGAAGGTTTTAAAACGAATCCACTTCTAAGTAAGCAAAATAGATTTTCATTTTTCGATACCCCGATCCGTTATTACCATACTCCCATCATGTAACCAAGAACCACGGCCGTAACGTATCCCGCCAGCCCATCACATCTCATTCATTCGCCCTAACTTATCCACGGCCCATGCCCTAACGTATCCACCGGCTAACTCGGTGTGGACTTCTGGTCAAACTTCGCCGTAACCATAACCACCTCATTACCTATTTCGTGTGGACTTCCGGGTCTATCCCCTTCGTAACCATAACCACGTGTTCGGGGTCTATCCCCACGATCAATACTCAAGACGTGATCAACCCACCTAATAGAGATCCGTGCACAACCATGATAGAACCATATCTCGGATCGAGAACAAGAATAACTTCATCAAAACATTTTACTGGCGCACATGTTTTATTTTGAAATATCGTAGTAAATAACTCAAAATAAGCATATATAACCCAACTCAATGCATTTAAAACGCCAACCGGAGATATCTACTTGATCCGATGACTTCACCGATCGACCTTTGGTAGGTACCGTAACAAGACGGAACAACTTTTGGGGTCACATCCCACAAAGCAAAGCAACATCATGATCCAAACGAAGATCGTAGCAAAACTAGGTTTTCGACTTTTCCAACCCACATTCGCACTCTCCGGTTTTCAAATCAACTCGACGTAAGGGAAATATATTCGTGGCATCAAGACCTATAATAGGGTACTTTCAAAATATGCATGCATGCAAGTCGACTCAAATCTTAGCAACAAGAAGCTTCAAAATCGATGCCTATCCTCGATCTGTGGATAAACCATCCAAAATCGATGCATGAAAATGGAAACATAAGCAATATGCATAACTATCTAACATGGAATGACAAACTATGTTGAAAATGGATAACCCGCATGTATTTCCTTTAGAAAACTCAAGCAACTAAAACATCCCGACATGCGTAAACGCTAAAAATGTAAAACTAATCGTATTTTAGTAGAACGCATAGCCCGGAACTCAAACCTAAAGGACCAGAGCTCAGCAGTGGCTCGTCGGCCACCAAATGGCGGCCAACACTCACGGCTGGCGGCCTTGCGGCGGCGGTCTGGGCTAAATCGTCCGACCTCCCCGATTTCCTCCTCGTCCCTTTAGAATCCCGAGTTCTATGCTATACGATCTACTAAAAGGCGGAATCAAAACAAGAAAAGGAAAAAAAACGGGCTGCGGGGGAGGTTGATCGGCGGTGGTGGCTCGACAGCCAGCAATAAGAATGGCGCCACAGCCTCCCGGCCGATCCCCACTCCTCCAGCTGCTTCACAGCATTCTGAGCCGCTCGGCTCTTCCGTAAACACAGAGACGAAGGAAATGAACGTTGAAAATGAAGGCCCTAGCCTCCTATTTATAGGAAAGAGCGGGTCACAAGTGCTTGCAAGCGACTTTTTCAAAACGCAAAGCGACGTAACTTTGCAAACGGACTCCAAATTTTGCAAACTTGTACCCATGGACACGAAATAAAATACGGACACAACGACTATAAACAAGATATGCTTTAAAAGACCAATGAAAAGTCGATTTTCGATAACTTCCCGAGTGCCAAACCTTCATGGGTGGTCGAAAACCCGTGATACTTAGTGTCTATGAATTCATTATAAGACACTCTTCATTAACGCCTTAGTTTCGTGATTTGCCGATCACCAAAACAAAAGTCAACCTTCGACCTTTTCTCAAAAACGTGCCATGCAAAAATGTGTTTAGAAAGACGGGTATTACAGGCTAAGTCTTCGCTGCCTCGTTTCTTCGTGCTTTGTCTTCGCTCTTCTTTTACGTATAAGATTTACAGTGAAAATCTAATCTAACCACGGATTTTCTCGTGGTGAAAACAAAATCCGACAAAAATAAAACCGAGCCACGATTGAATCCATGATTCAACAATTAATTAATTGTGCACGCTATAATCAAACGTGAATTAATCCAACAGAGCAAAGATTCGATCACGTGCTCGATACCAATTGTAGGAAATCTTTTTAACCCTCCCGAGGATCTATCTTCGATGTTTAATTCACCATACATCGATTATATTCCTAGTATGCGCCTATATAATTAATTGCAACACGTAGGGGTTTTTCGTGTTTACCTTTTGAATTTGCGGGAATGAACGGGATGAACGGATCGAGACTCGTATGCTGATCTTCCGGATCGTATCCCGGCTGCCCAATCTCCAACGCTTGTTGATGACGATCTATGGAGAATGTTTCGAAAATCACCCAATCTCACTATGGCACAATTTTCGAGAACCTCACAAACACTAGGAGGTGGACTAAAATTCTAGGTTTAATTGTGTGGATTAACCTTGATCTTATCTCTTACCTTATATTTATAATGCATTACCATAATCCCATTAGAAACGATCCATGATATCCCATAAATATAATAATATCCTTATGGATAAAGAGGATCAAATCCTTGCCTTAGAGATAGGAGGACGCCGATTTTCACTTAAGCCACGGGTCTGGACGGGCCACCAGGATCAAATGCAAGGAATAAAGATGGGCCTCAAATATATTAATTATCTTATGTTCACCCGTAACATAAATTAATTTATAAACATTTATTCATGCCACTAGAGAATAAATGCCGACTTACCCTTTATTACCGAAGTTGAGTCGGGCTTGCACTTAGACATTACGAATCCTCAGATTTAAGATATCAGACGTCCATTAATTATTTATAGATTACGATCGCTAAAATAATTAATATCTTTAATTCCTTAAGTAGTACCACTCAACCTTATTATTGTACTTGAGCTAACTCAACCCGCAGGTTTAGTACAATAAACCTTTGAGTCCTTAAGGACGCTATCATCCTTAACGGATACGGTGACTGACATGATAACTAGCATGACATACAAGCACCGCCACCACCCAAGATGCGGAGAATATTGGGTTAGAACATATAACCCTCACCCATAACAAGTCAAAGTGATGGTCAAGAACTCATACTCATCTAATACCTTATCGAGGTTTAGATTATCGTAAGTCACCGAGATCTAGGTTCTTCACGACGGTCGATAGAAGAACTCATCTCATCGTGATCCATCAATACGCCGAGACGCATCAAAGACAGACAAGCAACCAAGTCAAGTCACTTTATCTACACGCAGCCTTATACCGACAACTCGTCCTGTTGTCTCACTGTGATCCTTTTATATCTCATTAAGCTCGACCAATCATATGTACTTCGTGATCTTCTACACACCGTATGATCTAACTTATATATGAGATAAGGGACACAGCTATATGCAATCAAGTAATCAATTCGGATAGGCGATTGTAATAGTGGTAACAGGAAACATTGTACAAGCTAAACCATACCGCTTTCAAGATACAATCCAACACTTCCTATTTATTTCATCACCGAGCTCAAAGGACCGAGACTAGGTACACCACTTCAAAAATAGCGCCATAATCGGTGAACGCCAAGCGACGCGCTTCGACCTTATTTTCAAGCCCATTCCATCCAGTACTAACCGACTTACCCCGAGGCAAGTCTGTCAAAACCCGAATCGTCGTGACGATCGCTAAGCTGGGCACCGGAGCTCATGAGCATGACATCCTATACTCACCCCGACCACCATAAAGGGACAAGCTCCGCTGATTTCTGGTAGCCAAGTTTACCGAGGTCAATCCTACCAATGAGGTCACCCAACCTCCGCCCCTAACAATGGATAACCCACCTTCAACCTACCTAATGGTCAGCAAATGTACGTGGATCTGAGCCTCATGCAAAACAGTAGGCGAGGCAGCATCATGCTTCTCGCCCGAAAACAAGAAGCAACCTATGCACTTCTTGCCTCCTTCCCGACCACAAACAACGAGGTGGAGTATGAAGCACTAATCTCAGGACTTCGTCTCGCAAAAGAGTTGAAAGTGGAAAAAATCCAGATCTTTGGAGATTCCCATGTGGTGGTAAACCAAGTCTTAGGAAAATACGAGGCCAAAGAGGATAGGATGAAACAATACCTTGAGAAAGCTAAAGAAATGCCGACCGCTTCTGTATTTCACACCACCGAATCCCACGAGGGAGAATAATGAGTGACATCCTCAAAGAAATTAGCCTCGTCATCTACAATCCACCAAAGATAAGTTCAATCCAGAAGATCGAGGAGCCCCACATCCGAGATCATCACGTAGATCGAACCGAATTGGATGACTCCTATAAGGGCATACCGAAGAAGGCGCATCACTGGATCAACTCAAGCCAAAAATGATGATCAAGTCCCAAAAGTACCTTATTCATGAAGGAATTCTCTATAGGAAATCCTACCTCCAACCCCTCATGAGACGCCTGGGCGTAAGAGGCGGACTATGTACTTAAAGAAATTCATATGGGATCTTGTGGAAGCCACATCGGTCACGAGCTCTCTCAAAGAAAACGTTGAGGTCGGGATATTATCGCCCACCTCATCCTAGATTCGGTAGAGCTCACAAGAAGTGTCCAAAGTGCCAACTCCACGCCATACCAAAAGCTACATCAAACCGACCAAGAGCTACAAAGTCCACGGCCTTTTATGCAGTGGGGAATCGACATCGTTGGTCCCTTCGACCGAGCACCGGACGCTTCGGTATTTGGTTGTAGCCATAGACTACTTCACAAACGGGTCAAGTTGAGCCTCTTTCAAACCTCACAAGCAAAAGGATTCGTAACTTTGTTTGGAAGAGTATAGTTTGTCGCCGCATACCACATGTCTTGATCTCGGATAACGGCACCCGCCCATCGACAAAAATTTCAACGAATGGTGAAGAGCTCAGACATATCAGCTTCACCTTGCTGCTCACCCACACGCGAACGGTCAAAACCGGCGACAAATCGCACGATCGCATAAGGATTGAAGAAAAGGCTAGATCGAGCTAAAGGGATTAGGTTGAAAATCTCCTCAAGTCCTCCGGGTCATACGTAATCTAAACCTCTGACTTCCCACGCTGAAACACCCTTCACCTTAGTCTATGGTACCGAGGTCATATACCACCGAGATCGTGCCCCAAGCCCAAGAACTCTTAACTTTGCCGAGCATGGCAACGAGGAGAATCTACGAGTCAACCTCGATGCTCTAGAGGAAAAACGTGAACTCGCTTTCATCAATGAAGCCAAGTACAAATGCCAAGTCGCAAAGTACTACAATGAGAGGGTAAAAGCCCACACTCCACGCTGGCGACTGCCCTACTAACAATGAAGCTAGTAAAGCCGAGCGCCTTAATAAATTGGACCAACATGGGAAGGCCCATACCGTATCCACGGGACCTCGACAGCGGGCCTATAAGCTTGCTTACCTATCCCAGACACTTATCCCCGAACTCGCATATCACCACCGAGGAGGTATTTACATAGTTTTCATTTCACGTCGGCATTATGTTAGCCTTCTTTCTATTCTTTCCAAGGCGATGTCATTTACTTATCAATAAAACATCTTTTTATTATGAGTGGATTACTTGCCTCGACTTATACCTATGTGAAAATCCGCTCAACCTGGATGAACACAACTTACCTTCAAAAGGGACGCCTCATGAGACGACAAACCTACAAAGTAGGGTACTCAAACTAAGCGTGCCAGGGACCACCCCTATCGATATTTCTCGACAAACAAGGCACGCACATACTGATTACTCATTAATTTGAACATTCTACGCAAACGACATCCAAATCGGATCTCGTATAATTTATACCTCTTTATTGGGAAGATATACACTTCGCACAAAGTCTAAATACATTTATGATTAAAACAAAGTACACTTAGTTACAAAGTCTAAATATGATAAAACCAAGTACACTTCGCACAAGTCTAAATACATTTACTTACTAAAACCAAGTTGTAAGCTATATACATGTTACTCGGGTTTCGAGAAAGACCGCCAAGACTCGCTAAAGCTACACCAATTAAACAAAATCCCTGTCGACGATGAATACCCGGAATGAACTCTGTGCCTTCAACCCGCCCACGAGATCAAGATCGTCACGACCTACTCCCGAGGCTCTTGAGGCGCAGAGGTACCCTAGCCCGAGGAGGATACTCTGGGGTCGAGGTCGAACTCCCGCCTCGACCGCCATCGCCGCCAGTGGCTACGACCCGCCCCGACCGACATCCTTCCCCGCCGAGCTCCCGACAATGGGGACCGACCACGAGACGACATTCTGCCACATCCGAACCCATCACGGAGCACCTCGGCGTGGTCCATGTAGCCGCCACCCACTTCGACTTCTTCAATCCTCACATCGGCCGGAGCATGATCATGCGTGACTCTGCATGTCAGCTATGGACGACCTCATAAAGCCGGAGGCATTTGACCACTCTTCGAGGCGCCTTTAAAACTCTTGCGCTGGGTCCCTCCTCGTCCTCAATACCATGCCCCGGCTAGCAGTTAGCTGAGCTCGGTCATCGGCCCTCAATATGGTAATACCACCAGATCGGGCGAATCACCATACTCAAAGATGTTCTTCAAATGATCGCCAACTTGGGAAAGTTCGTTGCTTTCACGTTGTATCAAACGCACTGAAGGCCATCGGCAAGATCCACCTTCCGACCTCGAGATCGATAATTTTGAGCTTTAAAGCTTCATTGTCTGCCTGAAGACGGGCCACCTCGTTTTGACACCGGTCGCCATCCGATGGCGACACCGCTATCCATGCTATGCAATGTTCGAGCCACCGTAACGGCTTCTCCGAATATTACCTTCTTCCTTCTCAGCAGGGGCACCCCTGACCTCTTTCAATTTGGTCAGAAGATCGTGATCTAGCCCGATATATCGAGAAGACGATAGCTAAAGAAAAAACCAACACATTCATTTCAAAAAGATGATTTGTCATTTATAAGTGGAGTTTGTACAAAGCTCGGATCCTAATGATCCCAGAGATCGCTTCATTACAAAGGTCAATCGACCGAGCCTCGCGGGCTCACTAGAACCTTCCCGGAGGTCCCCTTAGAAGGAAGACTCGAGCTCGGCCCGGCCGCCAGCCTTCAGCTCGCACTGCAAGGAGTTTCAAGATCGGCATCTTCATTCTCCTCAGACGGGAGACGACCTACCGCCAGAGAGAAGTGGAGGCCGCCAAGGTCTCGAGCGTAGGAAGGACCTCGCCGCAATTATGCGAGATGCACCTCGGATCGACATCGACCCAACCATGCCTCGACCTTGTCAAGTCGTGCATCTCGCCGCCAACTCCTCCAGATGGTCCGGACACCACCGTGTCCCGAGCACGCGGCGGTGTCCGAGATAAAGCGCGAGAAGGTCTCGATGAATAAGCCTCGCCGGGCAAAGGCCCTCAACATCGCCTCTGCCCCACCAAACAGGCACTCTCTCTTCGCGAACTCTTCTCCGCCGCCCACGGCCGACGCCACAGCCGCCGCCTTCCCTCGTGGCTTCTCACCTCACCGCCACCTCCTGCCCGAGTCTTCTCCTGGCGGCCTCAAGAACGGCCATTGCGGCCTCAAGATCGCCCTCCTCTCCACAAGATTATATCGAGACGCCCTCGATAATGAGTCCGGCGATCCGGTGCAGATCCCCGCCGCCGAAGTCGCATCCTGAAAATCACACCGTTAGAAACACATCGCAGAAGGAGATAACAGCGAATACGAAATAAACCTATACCTGTGGAAAGGATATAGGAGAGCTTGAACCGCACTGCACGTAATCCGAGCACGGGTATCTCCCGCCGAGGTCGGACTCGACCTACCGAGGTGCCATGGTCTTCGCCACCAATCGGCCGAGGTCGGCCACCACTGGGGTGCCTTGCTCGGCCCGCTTAACCTCGCCTCTTGCCGGCCTGCCTCTGCCCATGATCAGGCTGGAGGCGACGAAGCCGCACATTCGCCTTTCTTACGCATCGAGCTTCACTCACACAATAAGAAGAGGAGTTGATTAGCACAAAGACATCGAAAATATAAGGAAATAAAGAAAATGGGTGCCTCACCCGATCCGACCTGCATCCGTAAGCTTCCGATCTATAAGTGCTCACCCGCATCAACCGTGTCGCCCTCAAGATAGTTACGTGATATTTCACCCAACATATTCGCTCATCCTCTATAGCACCCAAGCTGCACTTCACATCCCACATCTTACCTATGCCCCACTCATACATTGGTTGCCCTCATCCCGCAAAAAGAAGAACTCGCTTGCCAATGGGACACCTTTTGGGCAAATACCTTAAACGCTGCCGAGGTGACAAGTAGTACACACCTCCTATACTCGATGCTAAAAACGCATCAAAACTTCAAAAGAAAGCTTCTCACCGATGCCATAGCGTGTAAGTCCTAGCCCTACCACCGACCTAATGGAGTTCGAGGTCAATCGGCATATCGTAATCTGTAATATTCTCGAATGCTCAAAAATAGGAGCCAAGGAAACCTAAGGCCAACTTTCAAGGCATCACTATAAACGGTCATAAATCCTCCTGAGGGCCATCGCTTATCCCTGATTTGCAAGCACCACCATGCCTCCGCCGGAATATGAAATTCATGCTATCGCATACATATCGGCTAGGGATGGCAATGGATCGATCCGACCGATCCGACCAGTCCGCATCCGATCCGATTTTTTGTTGGGTCCGATCCGTCCAGATCCATCGGGTCCAAAAAATTAGATCCGCATCCGCATCCATAAGATCCGTAGGTCCGTGGTCTGTAACCCGCATCCATATGTTTTCGCTTCTAAAATAAATTTCAAATCAACTATAATTCACATTAATACCATAATAATCCAAATACACAATAATACTATAACAATTATTTAGAATTTTTACAATTATCATTATATTGGAAGATGTTTATATCACTCAAGTAAACATATATTAAAGGAATAAATGGGTGCATATAATAATTGAGATGATTACTTAAATTTGAAAGAAACGAGAGAGATGCATATTCGATAAAAATATTGGAAGGTTGTACAAGACTATTTTTCAAATAATTAGAAAGGTTTAATAAACACCAAATCGCATGTATCGTATGAACAATACTAAATAAATAGTATTACTCTATCTTAACGTAAAATGTATATTACTATATAACTTATAGTATAAGTGAATATAAATTTCAAACAACTATAAATAAAACAATATTGTTTATTTAATTAGGATGAAAAGTGCTTATATTTTACTACACAAAGAATGAAATGAAACATACAAATTAAATAATATATATATATATATATATATATATATATATATATATATGGCGGATCCGATGGTCGGATCCGGACCGGATCCGTTTCAAAACCAAATCCCGCATCCGATCCAAATATGAGGTAGGATCCGGATCCATCGGGTCCAATTTTGAGGATCCAGATCCTAAAATGGATCTGGATCCATGGATCCGACCGATCCGGATCCATTGCCATCTCTATCGGCGGTCAAAGATGAACTAAGATCCCCGATCTTATACCTATCCCATACGTGTGGTATCTGGAACCCTAGCACTAATGCCCCGGACCTACCCGACAGGTATAACAGATATAATCTCTAATCTCCACCTCACTATCAACGAAAGAAGATGATCGGGCAGATCCGTAAATCTCACCGAGAAGACGTAGAAGAAGATGAGGAAGACATACTTACTTTTTCAAAGTGTGATTTTGCTTCAACTTCGCAAAGTTCGAAGATGATCAAAGGCCTCCGATTCAAAAATTCTCTCAAGCTAAATGGATGAGGATGAAGGAAATGAACAGCCTTTATCTCCGCCTATTTAAAGTACAAATAGGCGCCCAAAACCGCTTATCCAACTTCCCACGCGACTGACGCTGAAGTAGACGCGTGATTCGAGCGCCAACTAACCGACTGGCACACATGACGTAATCCTAAAATGCTCAAACGTGCCAGTCTAATCGTGCAATCATCACTCTAGCTCCAGCCCAGCCACCTCACCTCGACATTCTCTTAACAAAAGGACGTCGCCATCCAACTTCGCATAACCCGCTCGACCTCGGCATTCTCGACAAAAGGACGCCGCCATCCAACTTCGCACAACCCGCTCGACCTCGCATTCTCCTAACAAAAGGATATCACCATCCAACTTCGACAACTCGCCGACCTCGGCAAATTGTCCAACTCAGTCCGGAACGGCAAAACATCCAATTCGATTCGACTCGTAAATTGTCCAACTCAACCGAACGGCGAATCGTCCAACTCGCTCGACTCGCAAATCATCAACCAAACGACATCAAAAGGCAGGAAAATCTTCGACAATAACCTCACCAGCAACAACCAACCTCGTAAAATACGCTCTTCACCTCACCGGCGAAGTTGTTACTCGACCAATTGGGGGCTATGATGGATATGGTCTAACCGCTCAAGACAATAGCGTGCCCACGTGAACGGGCCCACCTAGAATACGACCACACGGTTCGCCCAAAGCCCAACATCTAAACCCTATTCAAGATCAAATCTAAGAAGAGATATTAAAGGAGATACTCAAGGATCAAGATCATGATCAGAGATCGGATCACACAAGGCAAGGGATCCATGGTAATCTTAAGGGATCCTCAACATGTATAAATAGAGGTTAGGTTGAAGGCAGAAATGTTAGCAACTATCGAATACTAGACTTTTTAGATACATTCATTGTAATCAAACATAGTGAAAGTATTGAGGAATCATACCTCCGTGGACGTAGATCTTTACCTTGATCGAACCACGTAAAAACCTCTTGTGTTCTTTATCGTTTTCACAAACTCACACATTAGATTTATCACGATTTATGAGAGGGAGATAACACTAAAGTTTTATTCATACTTTTTTTTACGGCGGTCTTTATTATTTTCCAGCGGTCTTCTAGACATATACTGCCATTATCCATGAGTGCATACAAAATATTTAATTTAAGAGATATTTAAAATTCAAACTCAAGTCATCTAACCGTAAAGCCATCACTTAACTGATAGTGACTTTTATGTTGTCCAATGTGATTGTCGTAATTTTAATGCTCAACTTAATTAATAGTTTAATATTTTCCTACAACTTACACGTTTATAACATTTTGTTGTTCAATTGATATGGTAGTAGCAACAATGACAGTTTAACAGCAAAGTGGAGTAGACGATCCTAAATTAGGCGTCTTCAAGTCATGAAGAAACTCCGAAATGAATTGGAATAGAGTATACGGAGCAAGAGCTGGACGATCACGGGCCGGGCGCGAGCGAGGAGCCGCCACCACTGTTGGTGTACCAAAGAAGGGGACGGGAATAGGTCCACGTCCGTGGGCTGAATTATTAGATTAGGCAGTGGGCTGGAGCCGAATGGGCTGTAGGGTAATTAAGATATTAGTGAGAGTATTTAAGGGTTTAATTAGGGTTAAGTAGGGTGTTCAGTTTATTGAGAAGTTTATTGAGGATTAATTGAGCCATAGGCTGTCGAACAGAATTCTTTTATTCTGTGCGTGTTTTCTAATTTTTATCACTTGTGTTTTCTGTTTTTATCAATTGGTCCGACCTGCCGGATCCCCGTCCCGCGATCATGAAGAATACCGCTCAAACAGTGAGCGTTTTGAGAAAATTGAGAGCGAACAGGAGGAATTGAAGAAAGAAATGCAGGAGACGAATCAACAATTGAAGGAGATCAAGGAAGCTTTGGCTAAGCTGTCTCGCATGATGTCTGCGTGCTTCGCATCGCAGATGCAATCCGGCAGCAGGCGGCGACGACGGAGAGTCGTCCGACACGTGGTCGCTGGTGCCACCAGCGGGGACGCCCATTCACGAGGCGATTAATTCATGCGGCTTCCAAATTTCGACGGATCGACCTTATGGATGGTTGGCTCGCTAACCAATAATTTGAATTGCATGACTTGAAGCCGAATCGAAAGTGGGCAATGTAGTTGCTGATGGAGGGTTCGGCTTTGTCGGTAACGTGGCTGCGCTCGAAAGCCGGGTTGAAGTGGGATGAGTTTGCACGGACCTTTAGTCGCTTTGACACGCGATTCAGTGAGTCCTTCGAGCGATTAGCCGACGTGAAGCAATCGGAATCGTGGAAGATTACGCCAATCTTTTCGCATAGTTAGCAAGTCAAGTTCGGATTATCTAAAGATCATTAGTTGGGCTATTTCATGAAGGGTTGAAGGATTCGACACGGGCTCGCTGCGCGCCCTACGACCCTGGACTTGGAAACGGCTATGGAGTTAGCAAGAGACATTGAGGAGAACTTATCCGGGTCAACATGAGGGCGGCAGTTTCAGGACTTCAACAACCATGTCACACCGCGAATGAACTCGTTCCGAGGCCTAACCACACACATTCGGGTTCAGCGGTCATAGACGGTCAAGGAGGATCAGGAGGCAATTCTTTTCAGTTGTCCGAGTGGCCCACCGTCACGCAACATGGAGCGTCGACAGCGTCCACCGCACGGCCTTTGTATGCCCGTCTCTCGCCTCAAGATTTTCCGAATTTAAGGGCTTTGTTTCCGCTGCAAAAAGCCCTACACACCAGGACACGAGTGCCCCTTAAGCAGATTCGGGTTATGTTGGTAGAAGAAGATGAGCCCCTGGACTTCCAGTATTCATGCTATGAAGAAAACCCCGAACAAGAGGCGATGAAGGAGCAAGAGGAGACGTCAGAGGAGGATGGGGCACTTCCCATTTATTCTATGGCGGGAATTTCGAGCCCCCACAAGATGAGGTTGCATGGGGTGATGAGAGGACGTACGGTAACAGTGCTGATTGACAGTAGCGCAAACCACAATTTCATCTCCTCATCGTTAGTCATGAACCTGCGACTGTTGCGAACATGACTGGAAAATTCGGGGTTCAGCTGATGGGAGATGGCAAGAGTCCGAAGACATTTTCCGGGGAGTTGCATTGTCAGTTCCTGAGTGTAACGTGGTGGCGGATTATTTCGTTTTTTCACTGGGAGGAGTCGATATCATTTTGGGGGTTGCGTGGCTAGCGACTTTGGGCGAGGTTAGCACGAATTGGGAGACGCTAACCATGACCTTTGAGTGGATGGAGAGCAATGTGACACTACAGGGGGGTCTTACCCTCGACCGCAGCCCCGTAGGACTCCGGGCCCTGACTCGTACACGCGACGTGGAGTTTTGGGCGGTGCTGTTGGAGAATGAGCCAGTAAGGCTGTTGGAGCCCAACAATAGTCGTTTGGCGGGGATACTGGAGCAGGACGAGGAGCAGATATTGGTGAAGTGGGTGGGCCAACACGAAGATGATGCGTTGTAGTTTAAGTATATCTAATTTCAAGCGACAATTTCTGGATTTCAACCTCGAGGACAAGGTTGCTTCGAAGGAGGATGTAATTGATACGGAGCAAGAGCTGGACGATCACAGGGTCGGGCGTGAGTGAGGAGCCGCGACCACTGTTGGTGTACCAAAGAAGGGGACGGGAATAGGCCCACGTCCGTGGGCTGAATTATTAGATTAGGCAGTAGGCTGGAGCCGAATGGGTTGTAGGTTAATTAAGAGATTAGTGAGAGTATTTAAGGGTTTAATTAGGGTTAAGTAAGGTGTTCAGTTTATTGAGGATTAATTGAGCCATAGGCTGTCGAACAGAATTCTTTTATTCTTTGCGTGTTTTCTGATTTTTATCAATTGTGTTTTCTGTTTTTATCACATAGTCATTGCACTACTATAAAAAAGTTACTAGACAAGGGGCATTGCCCGTTGTCATAAGGTAAAATCATCTATTGTTATCGGTGGTGTGTCGTAGGGTGCTGAAAAATGCGCTTAAAGACAAAGGACATTGCCCGTTGTCATAGGTGGATACGACAACGAACAATGATCGATGTCGTAGAGTTTTGAGTCCATTGTCATCGATACTTATGACATCGCCACATGCCCGTTGTTATAGATTTAGTGTCCGGTGTGGTAGATAATTACAACATTGATACGTAGGTGACGCTACAAATTGCATCTATTTTTTTGGGACAGTTTCTTAAAATTCCATAATAAAAAAATTAAATTATAAAATACCACACTCATATTCATTACAGCACTATCAAACCTAATAATACCAACACACATTCTTTATAACACGAGTTCAATCATAAATAACCAACACATTCAATACAGCATAAGTTCAAGCATAGCCATTCAAACGAGTTCATCATCATCACTTTCTTCAAAATCTAGCTCTTCACTGTCATCATCAGAGCTTTCCTTCAGAACTCTAGCTCTTCACTGTCATCATCAAAGCTTCCCTTCTTTGCCTGCACATTATTATAACTAATTATATTACACTCATATTTTTTACTGCATTCAGATCCACAATTGTTTTCAGGCAGGATTTTGAAAAGGGCATTAAGAAACAATGAATAAGAGAGATGTTGAAGTAGTATTACCTTTTTGGCATCTACAGTGGCCCTCTTCAATGAAGCAGCTTTGGGTGCTTCCTGCAAAACATAAGCAGAAGAATAAGAAAAGATGCACAAGGAATAGATGCAATGCTTCATGTTCTAGGTAGATTTTGTAAATAGCACACAAACTTGAGCGGGGCACTGAGATCTACTGAAATGAAATCTCAGACATAAAAGTTAGTCTAGATAAAATGTTATAAGTTAGTAAGATAAAACCATAAACATTCATGTCAACACAGTTCAAAAGCGCTCGCACTAAGAGGAAAAATATTCCGACACTAATATTTACTGAACCTCTAATATTCAGTTTTTTAGCATCTCACAATGATCATCCATCTAAAGAGTAGATGAATTGTACCCAATAATTCTTCCATACGCTTTTGAGCAGGCATCAAATGATTGCCATTCTCATCCTCAAGAGTTTATAGTTTTAATATTTTGTAGAATATCATCAATTTTATCAGTAAATATATGATAAAATTGTTTAAGATTGCTTCCATCATGTGTCTCAACATTAGAGCAACGCTCATGCATTTTGGATGAAAATTCTTTTCACGCACCTGTGAGATGAGATATTTCGGTTTTGAGAGGCATGAAGGTGGGTGGGGTTCATATCAGTATATGTATAATAAGTTAATGGCAACAAAACCTTCAAATGAACTTACAAAAACGTTTGCAAGAAATGTCTCCTATAGAATATTTAGAGCACGCCCTTCCTGTATGGTAAAAGAAGAATCCCAGAAGTATACAAAATTTGAAGAAAATAAAATATTGGCAAAAGTAGGATTAAAAAATGAGTAAGCCCCCCTCAAAAGGAAAAAGAAATGAGTAAGCCAACCTTCTCTGCTGTATCCTTTTGAACCTACAACAGGAAACAAATATGTCAGATAATACTTCTAAGAAAGGAGTAATAATTACGGCTCATTTTCATGAAACACACATAACAAATAAAAGTAAGCTATAACTATACTCTAGTGTTTACCATGTCACACCTTTAATCGACGTTTTAACTATTCAAAAACGATGTTAAGCTATAACTGTGCTTTAGTGATTTTACTACGATTTCAAATTCAGGTCAAATTAGATCTGACTTGACATCTCAGAAGTTTACTATAGGTAAAACGGTTAGTGATATAAATGACATCGTAGAGAGAGAACATAAAATATCGTCGTTCCATAAAATAAATCAAATTTTTTTTATTTCTAGGATTCATCATGTCAATCATCATTACAAAAATCATATTTTTTTATTTGCTTCATCGTCTGGTTCTAGTTGGGATCAAAACAATTGATATTATCTCTCTATGATGCCGTTTATATCACTAATCGTTTTGTCTATGATAAATTTTCAAAATGTCAAGTCAGATTTAATTTGATTTGAATCTAAAATTGTAGTAAAATCACTAAAGTAATTAAGTTGTGTATTTTATGATAATTTTTAAATTTCATAAAAAAATCAAAATGAACCCAAAGTTAGTATATTTATGCGTCAATAACCCAAAAGATTATGATTAGGATTCATAGGAAAAGAGTAAAAAAAAATAGAGTTTTCAGAAGTGGAAATTGATGTTTTTTGTAGATAAGAAAAGAGAATTGTATTGTGTGTATAATTATAATAAAATTGGTGTCTATTTATAGAGAATTAAAAAATAAAAATTTAGTATTTTTTTAATATAATATTCTCCACCGTCTTTCAATTTGATTCCTAGTTTTCCTTTTTAGGACGTCCCCCAATTTCATTCATATCCATTTATGGTAACTATCTTTCCAATTTATTATCCTCAATAATATCATTTATTTATACATTTTATCACTCGTGATCCACTACTATTTCTCTTTCTTCCCATCAACAACTCATTTATTTACACTTTTTTACCATTTATAGTACACCACTAACTAATTTAATATTACACTAATGTGATATCCTTATTCTACTCACAATATAAAGAGAAAGAGGAGAAAGCAGCTAATCTAATGAAGACAGAGGGGATGGCTGAACGTGATGTGAAGAAGGCTGCATACTTATCAGATTTCCACCATGCAGAAATATTAATAAAAGCGCGTTACTTAAAGTGTGTGCGCGCTTTAGTGATGTAGCCGTTTGTTTACTTTGCTGTTAGTTTGTTATCAAAGTAGTTAGAATCTGTTAGATTCGGTTACAACCGAATGGGTGTGTTAGTATAGGTAGACATGCGGTGCATGCTTGCTATAAATACAAGCACAAGCTCTCTCGTTGTTCTCGATTTTCCCGAATAATAAAAGGATTTATACTCTCTCTCAGATACCTTTTGATCTCATATACAATATTTTCTATACAAAATTTACATGGTATCGAGCCACCATCATGGTGAAAAATCAAGAGTGGGTTGGAATGAACTCATTGAAGAAGAAGCTGGAAGCTATGAAGGAGATGAAGATTAAACAAGAGGAGATAGAGACTAGAAGACATAATATCAATCCGGAGCAGATTGTTGAACAACAAAACCAGATCAAGAAATATCGCAATCGCATAACGCCGACCACCCCGGTATGCAACTTGTACATGCGCAATTGACCGGAAATAATTTCTTAAATTGGAGCAAGTCGATAAGAAGGGCATTAGGAGCAAAGAACAAATTAGAATTGTTGGATAGAAGCTTGCCTAAGCCAAACATAGAGTCACCTCAATATAAATCCTGGATTAGAGCAGATTATATGGTTTCATCTTGGATAATCAACTCTATATCAAAGGAATTAGTAGATGCGTTTATACATATTGATTATACTAGAAAACTGTGGGAAGTTTTGAATCAAAGGTTTGGAATGAGCAACGGACCTAAGATTGCTAGGTTGCAAAGAGAAATAAGTAGCTTCATCGTGAAATCAAAGTATTTTGATATATTTCAATAAAGTCACGGCTATGTGGAGCTTAATTGGATATGATTCGCCTCCAATCATTTGTGTATGTGATGCTCGAGGTTCCGCAATGGAAGAGAAGGAAATCAAAGACTCATGCAATTCTTAAATGGATTGAATGATGGTTACGAAAATGCAAGAAGCCAAATACTATTTTTAGATCCTCTACCCACCGTTGATAGAGCCTATTCTATGATATTGCAAGTAGAAGACCGAAAATATCAAGTGATACTTTTCCGATGTCGACAATGCAATGGCAATGAATGTTGGACATCAAGATCTGAGACAAAGGAGGAAGTCGAGGAGACAGATCATTTCGTAAATAGAAAAAGCAAATAGAGAAGTTGAATGCTTATTGTCATCAACGCAAAAGATCCGTCACGAAGAGAAAGAGTGCTTCAAGTTACATGGATATCCAGATTGGTACAAGAAATTCAAAGAGACACGAGGACAGCTAAGGGTTAACTTTGCTGAAAATCTGACTGAAGAAGATAAGAAAGGGAAAGCGGTTATCTTATTTGGTTCAAATGCAGAGATTGAAAAATTAATTCAGGAAGAATTGGTTAAGTGTGTGGGACAGTGGATGTACAAAGGAGGAGAAAGATGCGAAAATCCTATACAACAAAGTTTCAATGTCAACATGATACAAGATGGTTCAAACAGTCAAGAGGATTTTAATGGAGATTTTGCCTTGATGTTCTCGGTGGGATGGAGAAGAAGCAATGGATTATAGACTCGGGAGCAAGTACACATATATGCAAGAATCCTTCATTGATGAACTCAAGGTAAAGTCGAAAATTCCACAAGATATCTATCGCGCATCAAGTGTTAAAAAGGTGATGTATAAAGGTGATGTTGAAATAAACAAGGAGAATACGCTTCATGATGTGTTGTTAGCGCCATCATTTACGATAACTTGATTTCAGTTGCTCAATTGACAAAGGACGGTGATGCTAGATGTTTATTTTGAAGAGCCACCGCATGATTCAAAAGGCAAAATCGACTATATTCGGCATTGGTGAAGTCTGGAAATTTGTATGTTATTGGCAAAAAGACTAGATGTAATGCAGTATCAACGCATTCAATGAAGATTAAAGAGAGGCATACAAAGCTAGGACATCCATCTATCAATGCCATGATGCAAATACCACTCATCAAAGATAATTTGTTGTTGAAGATATGAACTTCCTGAAGGAATGCGAGGTATTTGCTAAAGCTAAGCAAACAAGAATGCCATTTCCAGTTTTACATAGGAGAACTACATGCTTATTTGATTTAGTTCACATGGATGTTTGGGATCCTTATAATATGGATTGTGTGAATAATGCTAAATTCATGGTGACTATTGTGGAGGATTATATGTAATACCCTGCATTCATGTAGCAGAGATTAGCTCTTGATTAAGAGCTTATTAGAAGGGCATTGCATCCTTAAGAAAGAGTTGTTTAAGCTAGAAGCTTTTATGTTAAGCTTCGCGTCGACAAAAATAGAATTTGAGATTTATTCAATATCGATTCGAGCTGGAACCTAAGATAAGATTCTTAGGTCTTGTTTAGAATAAGAAGACCTAGATTTTGAGAGTCTTGAGATGAGAGATACATGCTCAACGAAGTCTTGATTTCATAAAATGGAGAATTTCAAAACTTTGCTTTTTGTGATATCGGCATTTGTCGATTAAACCCTAATCGTCGGCCGGATATCTAAAATGTTTTTTTTTAAGACAAAAATATTTTTATAATCAAAGTTTGATATTTATAATATGTTATTTGAGTTTAAAAGATAACTTCAAGCAAGGAGCATTTTATTAGAAATTGAGTTTTGAAATCAGAACAGTATGGATTAATAGCATGTAATCGTAACATTAGTATTAATTTCTAGAACAAGGAAGAATTCTCTAAAAAATGATTATTCACTATCATTAAAGAAAATGAAAAATGAAAAAAGAGAAAGAATTTTCTAGATTGTGGTGAATAATCATCTTTAATAAGAAAATGTAAAATAAAATGGAAATTTGTAATTAATTTCATTAAATGCATACAAAGACTTTGGAGAACACTATTCATCACCATTTTTCTCTCCCAATTCACGTCCCAAACACACACTTTCACACACTAAAATTTTGAAATATTGAGCTCAAATATTTCAAGATCCAACCGTTAAATTTTCGATCCGTCGTCGAATTAAGGTATAATTCAATCATTAGAACACATCTATGGTTTGAAATTTTAAAAATATGAACTTATGATCATGATGTAATTTTCGGTCATATTGAGAATCTTGAAGGGGATATGTTGTTGTTTGAATAATTCTTGATTCTATGTTCGATTTATCGCCGATAAGTTGTTTAATGTTGAAATTTTAAGCATATGTTTATTCTTGGAATCGTGATGATGTTCGAGAAAAGGGGAAACTTTGATCTTGAATATATGATGTTGATATGTTGTAATTGCCTTCATATATGTGTTATTGGAAAGATATAAACATGTTTTGAGTAAGAAAAACGTTTGAAATCGAACCTATGTTGAAACTCTAAAATGGCCGAAAACCCTAGCATTGGTAATGTTGGATTTTTGATTTTATTTGATCATTTTGACTTCATATTTGGGTTCTATGATATGAATAAAGCCTAAAATGAATTATTCGAATTTTTCGGCCGACGTATTCAAAAGTTACAAAATTTTAGTTTGCCGGCGAAAATTTGTTTTCAATACTAAAGCTTTGGTCTTTGTGTTTTGATGATGGATTGATGATATCTAATGATAGTTGAGCATGTATAGAGGTTCGTTGGTGTTAGATGATGTCTCGCGTGATTTTTGACGTCAGACATAGGTTATGTCTTAAGGGGATGTTGGGTTTTTGGATAAGATGAGATAGGTTAAGCTTGTTGTTGAGTTTAATATACTCATTTAGACACATGGTGATGATTTGGTGAAGTATGGGATAAGTTGGTTGATTTGGTATTGAAATGGCGATGCGTTTTATAAACGTTATTATGCCGAATTTTCATTAGAATTTGTTTGTATAAGATGTTAGAGGATGCAATGACCCAAGTATTATTGACCATTGTGTCTTGATATCGAAAAGATATAGTCGTATTGACGACTAAAATAAGTTATGTTCTTGTTTAATTCTTGGTAGGCTTTTACGCCGATCTATGTTGATTAAAGGACCAAGAAGAAGAAGAAGAAAGAAATGAAAGATAAAAGTACGATCGCCGGTATGATCGCCGCCGAGATGGGTATAAATATTTTCTAATATGATATGCTTATGATTTTTATGTTTTCAAAATGAAATGAATTGCATTATGAGCAAAGTTTCAAAGTTAAATGACTTGCCTGTTTTGAGCATGAGCATGAGCATGATGCATTACCTATCCACGGAAATGAAAGAAAGAAAAGAAAGAAATGATGAAAGAAAGAATGTTACCGACGTCGGGTATGACCGTGGCATGGTACCCTTCGGGTCCATCAACACGGGTATTAATGTTAAGGTGTTTGAGAAGGAGGCCTACTTCTCAACACGCAGAAAGAATCCGTGGATATGGGAAGGAAAAGATATCGGCCGACATGAGAACATGCATATGCATATTTTATGATGATGCTATGAAATGAAAACAAGTAAGTAAATGTTTATGTTTATTATGATGCATGCACGGGTTATTTCACTAAAACCCCTGTGCATTGCTAATGTTATGGCAAGTCAATTATATAGCCCTAAGGGCAATGTTTTATGTTTTCGGCGTATACCCACTGAGTGTATTTTTGTACTCACGCCCTGCATGTATTTCTAAACATGCAGGTTGAGCTTGAGAGGATGCTAGAATCGAATGCTGTGCAAATGAGCTTCTCTAAATGTTTGACTCGAGATGATAATGTTCAATTATTGATTATGTTCATTCGATGTTAAAAATGCTTTGTTGTCTAGAGAGTTATGTCATCACACATAATTCTCAACCACACTTATCGTTGCCGAACTTTGGCCTTCACTTGTTGATATGTTTTGTTATGCCGAATCGATTGACCTAATCTTTATGACGGTCATTATTTGTTGTTATGATCTCGGCATCATTGTTACGTTGCCGACTTACTTATGAGAACATGGATTTATTGAAATGCCTATGTGAACAATGGTTTACTTGAAAGTTCAGAAATTATTTTCGTTGGATCCCATGTTATATTGTGAAAATTTAGAAATTGTTCTTGATATTGGTTATTCTTTTGTGATTATCCGTCCTCAGCCTTTGATTTTCTACATTTGATCATTTATTGTGGATTGAGGACCTAGAATCAATCTTTGTCAAACTCTATTTCACTTCTTTGAAATATAAAGTTTTGATTGTTTCATGATGAAAGTTAAGGTCACACATTGTGATTTATATGAATTATTAGTCATATTTGTTGTTATTGATTACCGAAAGTTCTTTCTTAACCCACGTCACGGTCTAATTACCTGATTAAGTAGTCAGACTGTGACATTATAGCCGTGTAACGTGGACATACTTGATTAGTTCGAAAGATCAAGTTCTATCTGTGATAAAACAGTTTATCATGATGGTCAAAACTCAATTTGGAAAAGCCATCAAAGCCCTAAGAATCGATAATGGGTCTCAATTTGTTAATAAAAATGTGAGAAGTTTGATGACTGAGCTTGGCATTATACATCAAAAGTCATGTGTTTACAGCCCTCAACAAAATGGTATTGTTGAAAGAAGGCATCGAAGCTTACTGCAAATAGCTCGAGCCTTAATGTTTGAGAGTAATGTACCATAGAAATTTTGGTTATTCTCATTACTAGCTGCAACTTAGATTCTCAACCGGTTGCCTAGTCAAGTTATAGAGTGGAGAAGTCCTTACTCTATATTATATGGAGAAGAACCTTGTTTGGAAAATGTTTATCCATTCGGATGCTTAGCTTATCGCGGATACACATCCACACAAATCAAAGTTTGATAGCGAGATCCGAAGAGCATCTTTCGGGATATCCCGCTTTTCTAAAGGTTATTTACTATTTGATTTGGATAATTCTCGGTATTTACCGCAAGAGATGTGAAGTTTGTTGTTCATAAATATCCTTTAAGTCGATATGAGTGGCCTTCGTAATCCAATGATTCAATGCTCGACCGCCTACAATAGATTCATATGATGATTTCAATCCCATCTTGAATCATGGTTCGCTGATTCATTATCTCCTCCCATCTCGTGACAAGAGAGGATCTGTCAAGAAAGTGATATCAATTCGTACTAAGCAAATTAGAAAATTACTAGATCGATCCACCTCCTATCTCGATGCATGATTACATTGGAAATCTTGCTTTATCGGTTTCAATGATTTGTCTCAAGACCGCTATGCTTACTTCTATCGGTCCTCCCACATTTCCATATTATGTTTCACCTTGTTTTACTCCCCAATACATGAATTTCTTATAAATATCAACAATGTCCATGAACCAACCTCTTATAGAAGCCGGTGAATCAAGGGAATGGAATCTTTGCTATGGCCGAGGAGATATCTCGCTCGAGCACAATAATACTGTGGAGATTACCGATTTACCTTCCAAAAAGACCCATTGGATGCAAATGGGTATACAAAGTAAAGATGCATCTTGATGGAACTGTGGAGAGGTTCAAGGTCCGACTTGTTGCTAAAGGATATAGCCAAGAGTATGGGATATACTACATCGAGGTCTTTTCTCCAGTGGCTAAACTGGTCACAGTAAGGTTTCTAATCGCTATAGCAACTATGAATAAATGGGTTATACATCAAGTTGATGTTAACAACACTTTTCTTCATGGTTTCCTTCATGATGGAATTTATATGATTCCTCCACAGGGTTATAAAAATGCTAAGCCGGGACAGGTTTGCAAGCTGGTCAAGAGTTTATATGGATTAAAGCAGGCATCACGAGAGTGGAATTCAGAATTTTGTTCTCATCTTTTTAAATTTGGTTTTGTTCAGTCCTCTCATGATCATTGTTTGTTCTTCAAGGGTACATGACTCTCTTTTACATGCCTTCTTGTATACGTTGATGATATCCTTATTACTGGATCAGATGAGAAGATGATTAGTGAGGTGAAACGTTATTTGAATGCAGCGTTTACCATTAAAGATCTTGGTGATGCTAAATATTTTCTAGGGATGGAGATTGTTCGTGGTTCATCCGAACGCCTATTAATCAAATAAAATATATCCTTGACCTTGTGGATTCGCTGGTCTTCTCGGCTATCGCTGTTGTCACTGTCACCCACTTCCTCCAGAATTAATCTCTCCACTCGGGTTCTTTGCCTATGGGTGATCCCGATTCGTTCCATGATTAGTAGGTAAACTCCTTTATTTAAATCTTACACGCCCGGATATCACTCACGCTCAAAGAACTTAGCCAAGATGTTTCTAATCCGCACGCACCATTGGAATGTTGTGCTACATGTGATAAAATATCTCGAGGGCTGTCCTTCTCCGGGTTATTCTTCTTCTAATGGATCTTTCGAAATTAAAGCCATCGTGATGCAAATTGGGCATCCTGCTCGGACTCTCGTACCACTCACTGTGTTATTGTGTATTCCTTGGTGTCTCGCTTTATATCTTGGCGTTGCAAAAGCAATCTACGGTTTCGGTTTCGTCGGTGAAGCGGAGTATAGGGCGCCAATGCTACGATGCGAGAAATTCTTTGGATTTTTATTTGTGTATCGATTTTGGTGTGATGTTCTCTCGCCCATTCCTCTATTCTCGTGACAACCAGTCGCCATTCATATCACCAAAATCGGGTCTTTCACGAACGAACCAAACACCTCGACATTGATTGTCACCTCGTCGTGACCAATTTAAAGCGTGTTTCTTGTATCCATTTCATATTTCAACAAGGCAACAGTTGACGACGATTTACCAAGGCACTTTCGTGTCCTCGGTTTCGTTGTCTTCGTCCAAGCTTGGCTTAGTTGACATTCGTGATGCACATGCGACTGCGGGGTAAAGAGAAGAGGATAAGCAATTAATCGATGAAGACGGAGGGATGGTGAACGTGATGTGAAGAAGGCTGCATACTTATCATATTTCCACCATGTAGAAATATTAATAAAAGCGCGTTACTTAAAGTGTGCGCATGCTTTAGTGATGTAGCCGTTTGTTTACTTTGCTGTTAGTTTGTTATCAAAGTAGTTAGAATCTGTTAGATTCGGTTACAACCGAATTGGGTGTGTTAGTATAGGTAGACATGCAGTGCATGCTTGCTATAAATACAAGCACAAGCTCTCTCGTTGTTCTCTGATTTTTCCAGAATAATAAAAAGGAATTATACTCTCTTCTCTTGTATACCTTTTGATCTCATATACAATATTTTTCTATACAAAATTTACACAATAGATTCAATAATTTTATTAAAATCCGTGCCCAAGATTCTCAGGAATGGATTTGGAGGACGGAGGGAGTACATAAGATATAACGATTTTATCTTAATATCCAAAAAAATCTAAAGAATAATGATATCGTGATAAATATCACATTATTAAAAAGAGAGAGAAAAGAGGGGAAAGAGAGAGAAAATGTGTGAATCGGTCATCTACTCATCCTGAACGGTCTCCTTAAAAAATTGTGAATAAATTTTTCTTTTTCAAGGAATCTATATAAATTCTATAATCCGTTACCGATTCATTAACCCACAACCATTCATCATCCTACGTGGCATCCCTATAATTTTCTATTCTTTTTTATCTAAATTCCATATTTTATGTACTTAAATAATTATTATTAGCCCAATTCATAATTATATAAATATAAATTAATTAACTGTTTTCCTTATATATTAAACCGTTATCATCAATCAACATCAATGTGCATTTATGGGCATTCTTGGATATTTTTTTATATGTATTTTTTATCATTTTGTTAATTTATTCAAGGATTTGGCTCCAGTTGCTCTATCCAATTCAACTGGTTAGTTTCTTCAACAATTTAAGAATGATATATGTGAAGCTATTCATCTTCTTCAACCTACACATTGATTGGAGACGGGGAATTATAGAACATAACAAATGAACAATGATCATTTATAAATGTTGAAGATTTTTGAAGTGCTTGATTGACATTTTATCTCACATATTATGTTAATAAATGAATATAGGAAGGCTTTAATTTATGGTCGTTACAAAATTTCAATCCTCTTTGTAATACATATTCATTGAATCCAAAATTTATAGTTCATTAATTGATCCAAGATTGTATATACATTGAGAGAGAGACTGTATATATCATTTGTTTTATTTAAATACACATTTTATGTATTGTTAACTTATCTATTCTAATTTTAAATTATTTAGTATTTTCAAAATTTTCTTAGTTACACAGTGCATAATTTCATTTTTCATTTCTATTTTCTTTTAAATTTTAAATCATACATAAAAAAGGAGATTTCATCGATTAGATATTTAAATAAAATGATATTTACGAAAACGAGTAGTAAAATCAGTGTGTATTAATATACGGATTTGAGACAAAAACAAGTAGTAAAACCAATTTTAAATAAGTTTGAGACATTTTAGGTATAAAACTTCTAAATGAATATAACCATTAACATGCATACCCAAGTGGAATTTTAGGTTCACATTTATACTTATAATGTAAAATGATTTCCCGTCGAGTTCGACGGGTTATAAACTAGTAAAAACAAAAAACAAAACAACTGATGGACCACCAACAACGTACATGGGCGCCGATATTCTTCGCCTTAATTGCTCAAGCGGTAAGCCTCAAATAATTTATCAGTTTCAGGGGGAATTGTTTTTGTGATTGTGAGCATTGGATTTCTGTAACTTAATTTTTGTAATGGAGCAGTTGTGAATGCGCCAATCGGTATGGTTGGTGACTAATTAATAAGTAATTAGGGGGCTAAAAAGAAGTCAAACTCTTAATTTTGATTTAAGTACCAGTTTCAGTAGGATTTGTTTTTGTGATTATGAGCATTGGATTCCTGTAACTTAATTTTTGTAATGGAGCAGTTGTGAATGCGCCAATCGGCATAGTTGGTGACTAATTAATAAGTAATTAGAGGGCTAAAAAGAAGTCAAAATCTTAACTTGATAAGTACCAAATGTGCTCAACACGTTACAACTTACACGTCCAAATCCATCTCTTTATAAGAAAAGAAGGCAAAAAACACTATCTCAAATAGAGGACTCAAATGCACAACTTATAAACCGGAATCGCCATGAGATGCTTAGCCCTAGAAGTGACCAAACCAAAATGCTCAGACATGTCCAAATCACCCGGCGTTGTTCCATCGTAGAGCTCCCAATCAAAGCAATGAACCAATTGCGCTACCATCAAGCTAACAATAGTTAGCCCCAACTGCAACCCGGGGCAGCCCCTTCTACCCGAACCAAATGGTATGAGCTGAAAATCTCGACCCCGAAGATCCACATTGCTCTCGAGAAATCTCTCGGGAGCAAATCTTTCGGGGTCAGTCCAGGCATCAGGATCTCTTCCTATAGCCCACACATTCACTATAACTCGCGCTCTGTTTGGAATGCAGAACCCGTCGACCTCACACTCTTCCATAGCCTCGTGGATGAGCAACGGGGCGACGGGATGGAGCCTCATGGATTCCTTGATGATACAATCAAGGTATTTTAGGCTCAAGAGATTAGATTCATCCACCATTTGGTTTGGCCCCACAATTTCCTCCAGATCTTTTTGGAGTTTCTTCATTTCTTTTGGATTTCTAATTAGTTCAGACATTGCCCATTCCACTGCTGTTGCTGAAGTGTCCATCCCAGCTAGCAGCATATCCTGTGCCACAACATTTGACAAGTACTTTTTTTAAAAGAACAAAAAAATTCAGAATCTAGATTTAATTGATGAATGCTAGAATATTTGGTATTTGATTAAACGATGAAGACTGTTTTCAATCACGATTTTCTATTAATTGAACATGCCTCGCAATTTTTGTAGAAATTTGAAAGTTACAAAATTTGCTCTTTTTTGACATTCTTCTTCATTAAGTCAATATAGAAAACTTTTCTATTTAGCAACGTTTCATTTTTTCAAACTCATATAAGTATATAGTTGAAGTGTTGTGTACTTTGGATTATAGTTCCGATTTCTAATGGATATAAGAAACATAGGATAATCTACTTTAACCGTGTTAGTATATTACCAGTAGCACGGCCTTGACATGGCGGCGGTCGAAGTCGAATCCGGCTTCGCCGGAATCTAAAATCGCCATGATTGTATCGACGAAATCATGACTCCTCTCCTTCTTCTCAACATGATCATCAATGACCCTCTCAAGAAATGCATCGAAGATACTGCTCAGCTTCTTCAACCGTCGCGCCGAGCCCTGAAGATCCAGCCACCTCAGATACGGAAAATAGTCGCCGAGATTGAAAGCCGCCGCCTCCGCCATCGTCTCCGCCATCACCTCCTTAAAACCTCTCTCATCGAAATCCTTGTCCGGAAACTTCCTCCCAAACACCATCAAACACGTCATATCAGCACTGATCGACATGATCCTAGCGCTCATATCCACCGGTTCACGCACTGCCGCCGCCTCCCTGAGCGAACTCACCAGGATTTCGAGCTCTGTCTTCCTCATTGTCTCGAACTGGGCGATCTTGAGGGTGCTGAGCAGCTCGAGCGTGCAGAGCTTGCGCATGTTGCGCCAGTAGGGGCCGTAGCGGCCGAAAACGATGTTCCGTTGCTGGTAACTGAGGTAGTAGGCGGCCTCGTGGTGGGGGCGGTTGGCGAAGATGAGGTCGTAGGTTTTCAGGAAGAGCTCGGCAGCGGAAGGGGAGGAGACGACGATGGTGGGGATGGAGCCGAAGCGGGTGTACATGATCGGGCCATGTTTGCGGGCTAGACGGTGAAGATCTTGGTGAGGGTTCTTGCTTAGTAGGTGGAAATGACCGATAATCGGAAGCCCTTTTGGGCCGGGAGGGAGTTTCTTCTTGTTTAAGAGGTTCCTCCATTGATGAAGCAGGTAGAGGAATGGGATCGCTGCTATTGCCGCCGGCCAAATCCAAGCCATTATGGTTGAAATTGAAGAACAGAAACTGTGAAATTCTTGCAATTATCGCTGAGTTTGAGATTTTTTTTTTCTCTATTCTCGAAGGGGCATTTTGATTTTTGATTTTTGGTCGAATCGCCTGTGGAAGTATAATTCTACACTAAATAATGTTTTTTTTCTTAATTTAATACAGAAATTTAAAGACCGCGTCACGGTGAACTCGAACCTGATATCTTTGACTTCAATCATTAACCACTCTACCATTAGATCAAAAAAGACACACTACACTAAATAATGTTGTTTTGTCGCGTAGTCTTCATCTAGATGAATATAACGACTAGTATTTTAGTTTCTTCCACATAATAAGCTGGAGAGAAAAACAAAAAGAAAAAAGTGTTGATTAATTAAACTCAATTAATTTGTTTCAATATTAAGCAATCTAAAATATTCTAAAAATATGTGATTTGACACCTTATCATGATAGTAATAGTTTTGTGAATAAAAATCAAAACTTTATGGCTAAGAAAAGACTACAAAGCCTCTACATCAACAATGCATATTGGTGGTGGAAATTGTGCTCAAAATAGTACTACTTTATGATTAAGAAAGAGATGATGGAGGTGTGTATAGACTATATGTATTAGTTGTTATGTATTTTATTTATGTGATTAGAAAGAAAAAATAGAGATTGTGAGAAGAGAGAGAGCCAAAGCTCTTTGTTTGTAAGGAAGAAGTTTTCTTATGCTGACGCACGTGTTTTGTAATTTTAGAGTCTTGTGTGATATAAAATTCCTATTTATTCTCCATTTTCTTTTATAAGTTTACATATTTGTGTCGAAACACCCAACAAAAAGTGCCGTTAAGGGTATGCTAGGTGATCGTTTCCAATTAGACAAGAAGATTCTGAAAAAAGATTGGAACTAGAATAAGTGATTGTTTACTTTTCATTATTAGTATTTTGAATGATTGATTATTTGATGGATTAAATATGTGATAAGATAATTTCTATCTATCAATCATTTGTTTACTATAAAGGATTAGTGGATGATTAAAATTGGGATAAATAATTCTCCCTTTATTTGGAGGATTATTTCAATCATACCTATATTGGTTGGATTAAAATTAATGGAGAACAATTCAAATGATTAATATAATCTCGAGTTTTGGGATATCCTCAAATGTTAATCCTTAAACGTAAACATTTGATTAGGTTTGATTAATTTTATTTATCCAAGTTAATCATGTAAAGTAAATACCCATAAGGGATTAGATTCGGCTCACTCGTCTATTCGATAGTTTTCTACATCTTTTCCGTATCCCGATATTAAAATGACTCCTTTAATAATAATTATTGTTATTATAAGAATTTAAATTATTATAATACAATGAATCTTAAGTAATAATTGGAACTTAAAAATTTATATACTCTATTTATGGAATACACAACCCTACTAATAGTTATTGATTAAAAGTTGCAAATTAAACGTTAAAAAATAATTAGGCAACGAAAACAAATTTTTATGTGCTACGAGTTCTAGTTTGGTCTCTTAATTAGGTCTATGGACCAATATCCTTCGAAAATGCCTTCCAAACTCTACTTGTGGACTACCGGTCGGTCCATCATGACTACATGTATTTTATTTTGAATTTATGTGTATAACATATTTTCAAGCTCTTAATAGAAAATTGATACGTTGCTCGGTATAGGTGAGCAGATTTCATGAGTACCGCTGACATTTAATTCTTGTCAGTATTTCTTTTTTTCTTGTTAATATTGCTTGTTATTCTAATAACTCAAATTTGTTTAATCATAAATTTACAAATTATATGATACCAAAGCCCAATTTATATTTATATCTTATTTTATTTTTTATTTTACATCATTAAAATATATATCGTATACATAAATTAAAATTATACATAGACTGATATCAACACGAACATTTTTTTTATTGACTTAAATGCCCTCTACCCTATCCATGAAACCAGTTGCAACCTTTTTCATGATGTTGTGGGGGCAACTAGAAGTGGGGGCAACTTTCTAGTTTTAAAGAGCAAAGAGGTCTTTTAGCTAAGTTGTCTAATGCGAAAGACACACCATGCATATACAGATGCAACTTCTTAAACAATGTGACGAAGAGGGTACAAATCTAATTTATATTACTCGATTAAGATAATCAAGTACAAGTTTGCCATCAAGACATTAATTTTATTTTTTTCGCTGCATAGTTATATACTTGGAAGATGAACAATGTTTTGGGGTGTTTCGTATATTCTATTTATACGTGTCTAGAATCAAGAACATCAAGGTTAAATGTTTTACTTCATGCAATCGTTACAAATTCTTTTGGAACGCATGCAACCTTTATAGTTGAAGCTCCAATTTCAGGTCCAAGAAGCATAATTGTACATCTACAATCATTTGCGATGATAATTTCAAATTTTTGGTAATTAGTGGTAACTAAATGTAAGAGAAAATGGTCAAATGTGAGAGGAGTGAGATACCCATTATACATGGGCACTTGGTTCATAAATTTTGATTAAAAATAATCAGAATTCGTTATCAAATTTACATTCTAATTACCGCAACATCTTACAAAGATCTATAATTACTTGATGCTATCAATATTGAGGTCTAATTCCACCTTACTCCATCAATCATTGGTTAATAATGGCATTTATGTTTTGTTTTCTAGCATAATCAAAGAAGCAACAATAAGTACTAGTTTCAAATGTCTTATAGTATACGAAAACGACTGCAGTTTTCTCCTATGATGGAAATAAAGAAAAGGAAAATGGATAGTATGTCAATTACAAAGTTTTATTCACAAGTGACAAAGATACATACACGATCACAAATTCATACACAACCAAACACATATAATAATAGTACACTACACAAATACTCAAACAACGTGTTCAAACATCATCGTTAATGGAAGAACTAGAGTGGTGCTTAAATGGGTATCGGTTTTCGGTTAACCGAGAACCGAAACCAAAAAAGTCGGTTATCAGTCAACCGATAATCGATTTTTTCGGTTTCGGTTCGGTGTCGCTAACCACTTCAAGTGGATTTCGGTTATCGGGTATAACCGATTAACCGAAATTTATATATATATATATATATATATATATATATTTAATTAATTAATTATTAAGTAAAAATATTTAATTTAATATCATATTTTGGTAATATTTGAAATAATTTCGGTTATTTTCGGTTAATTTTTGTATTTTATATCTTTTTATTTTTTTAAAAAAAATTAATATTAATTTCGGTTAATCGCTAACCGAATCGACTAATCAATCGGTTAATCGTTTAACCGATTAACCGATCGGTATCGGTTTTGGTTAGATTATTTTGTCGATTTCGGTTTCGGTTAACCGAAACCGAACCGAATCTCACCCCTACCCACTCTGATCATCATGGTACTTATCCCACAACATCATTCCTCCTTACTTAGCCGAGCCCTTTATCGCCCGAAGCACGTGCGAAGTAAAAGCGTTGATCGGAATGAATTCGCTGTCGGCAATGTGTCAAGTCGGCAAGCTAAGGAAGATCTCGATTGCCTTAATCGAGCTCCACTGGTTCCACGCCGCCTCAAGATTCGCCATGCCAGACGATTACTGGCACAACAGATTGTTGTAAAATTGAACCCAAACATAATCGAAAAGGCATGTTTTAAGGGCCTTCCCGATCCAAGCATCAAGAAAGGGGCGAGGAGGGGCAGACTCGGTGCACTTTTTCGCCTCTGCTATATAGGCGAGAGATATCGCACGTGTCATCCCAATGCCGATTGGTCCCACCTCGATGTCGAAGTCAATACCATCCAAAACTGTGGCTCCTAGTGGATGAGTCGATGAATTTTCACCTAAAAAAGTTGCTCCACAAGTAATTGGCTATTTGTCTGGCATCCTCAGCAGATGCCAGGTAGTAGCTCCCGGCTGCACCCCCTATTGAGAGAAAGACTTTGATGCCTTTAGCCTGACACGACTTAATGTCTGAGTTGAGGTCGGTGCAGCCACCAACGGTGGGGCTGCAATGGCCAGCGAGATTGATCGTCGGTAGGGGTGAGTAAAAACCGAATCGAATCGAAAAACAAACCAAACCGAACCGAAATTAACGATTTGGTTCGGTTTGTACAGTAAAACGGTTCGGTTTGGTTTCAAAATTTTGAAACCGAAATTAATTCGGTTCGGTTTCGGTTTGGAGAAAAAAATTCGGTTTTCAAACCGAACCGCCTGATTTTTTTTATATTTAAAATATTATATATATATATATATATTTTATTTATATTATTAATATTTAAATTGGTCAATATTATATATATATAATTATATATATATATATATATTATAGTATTTATATTAATTATAATTTAAATTCGGTTAAAATCGAACCGAACCAAACCAAACCGAATATTTCGGTTCGGTTTCGATTCGATTTGGATATATAAAACGGTTCGGTTTTGTTTGAGTTTATAAAAAAATTCGATTTTTCGGATTCGGTTCGATTTCGAACCGAACCGTCCGAATGCTCACTCCTAATCGTCGGGGTTTGGCTGTTGCCAAATGTTGTGAGAATTGCTTGACAGACTTGTAGTTTCCCGAGGCATAAATTTGTGCTAAGGTGCCCTCATTCCCATTTTGGCCCCAATAGATGGCTATTTTCAGGCATGAGAGAGAGAAAGAAATAAGCATTTGGTGATAATAAGTAATGCTAGTGAGATTTGTGAATGAATGGTCATGACTTTAAATTTTGATTCGAGTTCAGTTTGTTGTTTGTTTGATTTTTCTGTTTATGGTTACTAAGCCTTATATAAAAGGCTATCTTCTTAATGTCGATAAATTAGAGCTCAAAATTGAAAGGGGCGTGGTGTTGCAGTAGCTCTTAGAGGGTGTTTGACTAAGTTTATTTTAGAGAGCTTATAAGCTCTAAGAGATTATAAGATGTTTCAAGATCTTATAAGATGAATGTCTCAAGAGCTTATAAGTTTTCAAAGTATTTAGACAATTAACTTTATAAGCTAGAGAAATAATCATGAGTTAAAGAGAGAAAATTGACGAAACATGAAGTTGATAATGTATATATAAGAAATAACTAAGCATAACAAGATTATCTTGATTAATTCGTTATAACTTATAAGCTTATAAAAAAAATAAGTTGGGGTTGATAAACTTATTTTTATGGGAACTTATAAGTTGTTGGAACTTATTTTCACAGCTTGTAAGTTGTTTAGGTGTTTATTTTGCCAAATAATTCACATGAGTTTATAAGCTCCTAAACATCTTATAAGCTGTTTTGAGGAGTTTATAAGCTCAGCCAAACACCCTCTTAGTGTTAAATGTCGACTCCTCCGCAGTTTTGTAAAATAAAGTCTAATAAAATTTCTATGTTATTTGATCAAGAAATGTGACTTATCTCATATTTCAGATAACTAAGTAGGAGAAAACATTCAACAAAATGGTAAAAAAAAACTGCAATGCCACGGCCCTTATTCCATTATTGAGCTCTAATTATCCACATGCATGTTTTTAATTCATTTTGTGAACAAGGAAACTTGGTGGCTAGCAACTTAACGTACTATTTTTGTTGTTATGTCTAAATTACAATATGCAAAACGATATACCAATGATCATTTTTATACTATCTATCTTTCCAATGTGATCATATGTATACTATCTATCTATATAACATACATGATTATATATTACATACGTGAAATATGATGACAAGTCATACTCAGAATTATGTGGGAATCGATATGCAAAAGTTTAGATCATCGAACATAATTATGTAGAAATTGGCTTTTCGAAATTCCGAACTTGGAATAATGTCCACCCCACAACAACAACAACAAAAAAATCATCCGTGGGAACGGGGGAGGGGGTTTTATGCATGAAGACATTGGAAGCTATTAGACACTCGATTATTTTGGGCCAAAATTGACAAGCCTAAAATCACTTGTTTTGGGCCTTGTAAGAAAGGAATGAAATATGAATTACTTTAGCTCATTGAAATAAAAAGAAGATTTCGGTAAAGCTTTCTCTAGTGTGGATTTTCTCTTGTGTCATTTATAAACTATAATACATAAATGAAATTTATGCATAGTTCATCTTTATTCAAATACGGATTGTAAAATCCCCATAATCATAGTAAAAATATAATGTACAATTGTAACGACCGATTTATCAAGGAAGTGCGGATTAAACGGATCGTCACTGGTATGATAAATGCACCGGATATATGTAATTAAATCAATACGAATAACCATCAAACTACTCATAATGCATGAACTGAAAGGGATAGGCTATTCCAAATATAATTCCAAGTCACATGAGGTCTTATCAAACATGTTCAACATCCAAATATAACCCAATCAGGGTGCAGTTTCAAGGAACGAGGTACGATCTCAAGTTCAATAGCGAAAGTAAATAGTAATCATAGTAAAAAGGACACAACAAAGACATCAGAGTTTGGCAGCAATAAATGTGTGAACATACATATGACGATGCATGCTAAAGGTTCTAGAAATCCTTCCAAAATCACAATAAAACACCTGCCACTCTGCACCACCTTGCACTAGGGGTGAGCATTCGGGCGGTTCGGTTCAAAACCGAACCGAACCCGAAAAACCGAATTTTTAAAAAACCCAAATCGAACCGAACCGAATTATCAGACAAAACCGAACCAAAATATTTGGTTTGGTTCGGTTGATTTAACCGAATTAAAATTAAAATTAATATAAATATTATAATATATATAATATAATATATAAATATAATTATATATATATAAATATATATAATATTAAACAATTTAAATATTAATAATATAAATAACACACATATATATATAATATATATATAAAAATAAAAAAATATATAATAATAATTAATTCGGGCGGTTCGGTTTAAAAATCGAATTTTTTTAACCAAATCGAACCCGAACCGAATTAATTTCGGTTTTGAAAATTTGAAACCGAACCAAACCGAATTACTGTTCAAAACCGAACCAAACCGCCCATTTCGGTTCGGTTCGATTCAATTTTTCGGTTCGGTTCGATTTTTGCTCACCCCTACCTTGCACTCATCATCAATCCCTGCTCAACCTGCACATCAAAAACGATATGCAGGGCTAAGTACAAAAGTACTCAGTGGACTCATTGCCGAAAACATTTCTTTATAAAATATTATTGAACTGCCCAACGATAGCACATGGGGGTGTTAGTGAAAATATCCCATGTCTACCAAAACATTTTATTTTCTCAAAAGCGATCGGTCGATCATTTTCTTTCACGTTGTTCCATATCTGAACATAATCATCACCATTCGTTCTCGTAATCATATCATAATCGTACCGTGCGAACTATGGAGGTGGCCACCTACCATAGACGTCGTGACCGGTCGAGGTAGCAAACCTTAACACACAGTCACCATTGTGTACACAATCTCGGGTAGCCATCTGCTAAACCCGTGCATCTTTTAGTTGTCGTAACAACATCGTACTACGTTGGATATACCAACCAATTCTCAATAACAACCTCAGATATGGCAACAACAAAACGTAAACATTTGGCAGTCAATAATCATGCATGTAGTTCGAAAACATAACTATTTCATAAAGCTTTAATAACATTAAAACATGCTTTGAAGTATATGCAATATTATTTTGTTTAAGAAAGCCCACACTATGTGTGTAGGGATTCTTTATAAGTAAGAAAGCCCACCTGCTAATCATGAGCTATACGATCTAAGCAAAGCAAGGTGTGATTGTACTTCCTCAGCGACTAGTTCCGTATAAGTCCTTCATAAAAGAAATAGCTTCTCTTAGATTCCTTTCGATTGATCGACGATCGATAATTAAATACGACTTCAATTCCCATTGAGGGTTACTTTGCGATTACTAACTCAACATTCGAGACTTACGGATTAACATTAAATGTTCGAATCCGTAACTTAAGTTTGTCGATAATGTTTACTTCTCATAACACGTCGAGGAATGTATAAACTACATAACCGTTAGTTGTATTGAGTTATTGTACGTTCAAACGTATATCGTATTAGGAAATCGTCGTTGAGTATAACGTTTGTAAAACGGCTTTTGATTTTTATAACTTAAGAACTCACGTTTGAGTGTCTTTTTGTTAAAAGACAACATTAGTTTGTAACTAACTTTGTTTGTTTAATTCTTTCTTGAATTATCGAAGTGTATTGAGTTATTGTGGATTCTCGTTTATTATGTATTGGATCGTTCACGTTTGAAGAGTTGTTTGTCGATATAAATACAAACATAAACCATACAACATTATACAACATCACTCACACATATACTATAAAAGTATTAGAAATTTCTAATTTCTAATATCATTCTCTACACTTGTGCATATGTGCATAAGTGTTCCATTCAATCCATATCATCACAATACATTCATTCTAAACTCATATATCATCATCCACAATAATCAAAATCAAACTCATACTTAATTAATTAGTATTATTTTCAATAATCTATGATAGTTTATGTACGTGTCTAATAAATTTCAATTTAATCATGTTATACTCATATCATACAATAGAGTTTAAATACTAACTCAATACCATAAACCAATAATTAAATCCATGATTAAATTATCATACTATTTTCCGATTTCACTATTCACAGAACATTTATGTTCTATAAATTCCACATAAATCATATTATGTTTACAACATATATTAAACATAAAATATAATTTAATATCATCATCCAAATATTAATTACATGATTAAATTATCATGTAATTTTCGGAATTTACTATTCACAGCAGATTTATATTCAATAAATTCCACATAATTCATATTATACTCATATCATACTATAGAATTCAAATACCAACTCAATACCATAATTCAACAATTAAATCTATGATTAAATTATTATACAATTTTCGGATTTCACTATTCACAGCAGATTTATATTCAATAAATACCACATAAATCATATTATACTCATATCATATTATAGAATTCAAATACCAACTCAATACCATAATTCAACAATTAAATCTATGATTAAATTATTATACAATTTTCGGATTTCACTATTCACAGCAGATTTATATTCAATAAATACCACATAAATCATATTATGTTTATAACATATATTAAACATAAAATATGATTTAATATCATCAACCAAAAATTAATTTAATTTTCGGAATTTACTATTCATAGCAGATTTATGTTCAATAAATTCTACATAAATCATATTATGTCTACAACATATATTAGACATGAAATAATACTTAATATCATCAATCAAAATTTAAACACATGAATTAAATCATCCTATAATTTTCGAATTTACTATTCACAGTACTTTTAAACAATAACAACAATTTATAATATGAACTAAATGCTTGGAATTTTTGGTCATCACACATATATCAAATATGTGTTCAATAAATTCCCAACAAAGCATAATAGATTCATATTATATTTTAGACATCATTTATCATATTATTTTCAACAAATAAAATTAAAATCCAAGCTTATAAACACAAATAATTTTTGTCCCTTTTGAAGAAAATAGGAGAAGTGGTTCAATAATTCCAAGATTATTATATGATGTTCACATCATATATCAAGCACCAAATCTCAAGCTATTTCCAACAAATAAAATCAAAACCATGGCCTAAAATATATGTATAACTCACGGCACTTTTAACAAAAATACCTAACATGTTTCAAAAATTCTAATTTTAATCTTACATGCTCCTAACACATCAACAAGTAAGAATATGAAATAACATTCACAAAATCATGCTTCATCTTTTCGTTTTTAAATATTTAACAAATATAAAAAATATTAAACATGCTCCAAAAATTACCAAACTTTAAATACAACCTTAAAATATATATCTAAGCATATTTCATTCATGACTTGAGAGCATTTGATGGCTCAAAACTCACGAAATAAATATGGCCGAAAAAAATAAGAAAAATAAAATAAATTCAGAAAAATAAAATAAAACCATAGAATCAAAGCTTAGGATGAGATCTACCTTGATATGGTCTTGGATTAATTGTTTGATGGAGGAATGGAGGAGAAATGAGGATTTAGGTGTAGAAGAATGAAGAAAATGAAGAAATTGTGGAGAGAATTTTTATTCATTCTCTCTCACAATTTTTTTACTTTAGAAATGGCCAAATGAGAATGAATGGCTGAATTATCAGCCTTAGACACCATTATGGTGTCACAAAAAAGTGGTCAAAAGGTTGGTAATATGTTTTTACCCATCCGGGTAATATAATACGGGGTATTCAAATTATATCGCGCTTTCGATTAAATTCTCGGGATCTTGATGTTCCATTCTCTTTAATAGACTCAAAATGATTTATTTCATAATTTATAGTAATTTTATGATGTTCGGATTTGATCCGATAGGTCAATTCTAATTCATCACGGAAAAATAGCATCCAGCGATTAAATTAAATTCTTCCGAATTTATAATGATTCTTGGAGCTCTCATATTTATTTTGAGTCTCATAAATAATTTCTTATTAATTTGGAACCTTGTTTCGAGTTCTGGTCCATTCGGATCAGTTCAATGTCTTCCGCTATTTTCGTATCCGACGTTTGATAAATTCTTCAGGAATTTCGTTCGAAATTCGATTCTTACGAATCCTAAATTCATAAATACATATATCATCATTATTGTGGTTGTCCTCATTATTTTCACTGATCAGCTCGGACTAGAAATCTATCCGGCTTGTGAAAAGTACTTTTGAGCCTGACCGGATAAGTATGTCCGAAAATTCTAACTCATTGCCTTCCCACATAATTTCATGTCTGATTCTAGAAACGTAATCCGTTTCATGAGATTCATTCTCGAACTTCAAGTATGAGTTCAAGTTATTCGAAAACCTTAATCGATTGGATTAGTCACGAGTTCGATTTCTCAAATTTTCAATCTCCGAATCGATTCTAATTCGTTTCTTTAGTCATCTTAAATATATTTAAGATCTTAGAACTCTAAATACTTGGTTTGATATTTACTAATCAAAGTTTATATTTTTTTATTTTAATTTTTTTTTCTGGGATATTACAACAATGGTCTCTCTCTGGACCTAACTCACTTTGAAGAATGGCCCTTGAATGAGCTTCACTTTCAGTGGCATTTGGCAGCCGAAATGGAATAACCTATCTCACTTTATCCACCACTCTTACACTGTGCTATATGACTCACCTCATGTTCATTCCACCATTTCTCTATTAGCTAGGCTTCTTCAAAAGTGGGGTTGTGAGATAGGGTGCCAAAATCATCTACCTTTTTAATTAAGTCAAATTTTTAAATATGAAGATTATTTATATAAATAATTAGATATCCGCCGTCACTATGAAGGTGTGTATTGAGTAGTCCCTACTGATCACTTTTATTTATTTAATAAAACTAAATTATGCTCGCTTTTAAGAAATTAATTTCTTTCTCAATTATATTTGTTGGCCTTTTCATGGTATTCCTCATCTAGTTTTGCTGGAATCTGAAAAATCTAGTGTATGTAAATGTACGAGATTTATGAAAAGCAGTAAAGAACACAAGAGTTTTTACGTGGTTCGATCAATAATGAGATCTACGTCCACGGAGGTGATGACCCTCAATACTTTCACTATAAACGGATTACAATGAGTGTATCTAAAAGGCTCTAGTATTCAATAAGTTGCTAACCCTTTTACCGTCGACTTAACCCCTATTTATACATATTCGTGGATCTCTAAAGATGTACCGAATCCCTTAATCAATGAGATCCAATCTCCTTCTATAACTGACCACGATTTCCACTGTGAATCGACCACGATCTCCTACTCAGAATCGACCACGATCTCCGCTGTAACTTGGTCTTGATTAGGGTTTAGACACCGGGCTTTGGGCTTAACCGCGTGAGGCCCCTCAGTCGCTCATTTCGGTTGGGCTCGCCGGTGGGCACGAACAGTGAGGCCATATCCCATCATAGCCCCCAAATAGTCGGTAACAACTATGCCGGTGAGGTGAAGATGGTATTTTACCGAAATTTGGTTGGTGCTCGGTGAGGTTGTTGTCGAAGTTGTTGGCTTTTTGACGTTAGGGTTGAATCGACGATCCGGGCACGAGGCGGGTGTGGTGGTGTGTCGGTCTGGACATGCATCCTTTGTCGAGGACCGAGGCGGAGTCGTCATCCACAGGAGAGATGTCCTGAAGGAGAATGTAGAGGTCCGACCTGGATAGCGATATCCGGATGGGTAATAACGAGGATCGATCTGGATAGCGATATCTATATGGATTATACCGAAGTCCGATCTGGATAGCGATATCCGGATGGGTAATACCGAGGTCCGAGGTGGATAGAGATATACTTATGGACGACATCAAGACCGATCGGATAGCGATATCTATCGAATGATACCAGGTCCGACCGAGTCGTCGGCGTTGGATAGCGATGTCGCTTGGAAGGACGGGCCGAGGTCCGGTCGAGTGATGATTACGATTAGACCGGTTGTGTCGGTAGCGTCCTGATCGCGTCATCGCCCAGACGGTTGGTATGCGCTCGAAACATGCAAGACGTCTACTCCACAAACAAATCACAATTAGCCGTGGGAAGTTGAAACAGCGGGTTTGGGCGCCTCTTTGTACTATAAATAAGCCGTATAAAAAGCTGTTCATTTCTTCTTCGCTTGCCTCAGAAAATCTTGATGTTTCCGAATTTTCCGAACTCGTTGTGAGCAATTTCTCACTCACTAAAAAGTAAGTATGACTTGACTTCTCCCTCACGCCCGGTTCTTCCCGATTCTTCTTTTTTTTCCGATAGCGAGATAGAGATTAAGGATTATATGTCATAACCTTGTGGGTAGATCTTTGGGCATCAACGCTGAGGTTCCGTTGATTTCTTACATGCAGGATAAGTATAAGGTTAGGGATGCTATATCATCTCGACCATCGACGATGTGATTAGAATAGGGAGGAATGCCATATTCCGGGATGCTGGTGGTGTCTTCCGCGCCTGGTAATGAGCGTTGGCCCTCCGGAGGGTTTATAACAAGATATGTAGATGCAATGAAGGTGGGCTTAGGTTTCCATTAGCCAACATCTTCTTGAATATTCAGAATATTTTCAAATTCCTATATGCCAGTTTTCCCCAAATTCCATTAGGTCAGTGGTAGGGATGGGGCTCTTTGTCATGGCGTTGCTGAGAAGTTCTCCTTTGAGGTCTTGATGCGTTTTTTTAGCGTCAAGAACACACCAGGTGTATACTATTTTTCACCTCGGCAGCCGTTTAGGGTAACTGCCCCCTCGAAGGTGTCGCAATGGCAGAATAAATTCTTCTTTTTGAGGGAGGAAGGGTATCCGAGATATGAGTGGGGGTTAGGTAAAATGAAGGATTTAAAGTTGAAGCCCCTAGGTTACATGGAGGACCCGCTTTCGATAGACTTGGTGAATTTTCCGTCAGTTTCATCGAGGATGATCTGAATGAGGCAGGACTGAGCATATATAGGTCAAAGGCTTCGTGGTCGTGGTCGAGCGGGTGAGGCACCTCTTCATCTTACTCCTTATGTGTCCGATCTCATTTGTGTTAACAATTTTCTTACATTGTGCGGTGGTGGTGCCATGAGAAGGGCTCTCCATTGCCGAGCGCGAGCCCCCGGAAGAAGGCGAGGCGGGCTGCATCGCCAAGCCCCCGAAGAAGGTTGACGATCTCCGTCGATGATGTGGAAACTCTAGGGGGGTCGAGTGGAGAAGCGAAGTTCGACTCGTGCTCGACGAGTATGAGGTACCGGCTCCGGCCACCGCACTTCACCAAGGTATAAATCTCTTCCACATCTGGCTTTATCTGCTCTGTGATGTGTACTAACTTGCGCTGTTTTTAGGAAGCGAGCTCGGTGGTCGGGGACCTGTAACGTGCGGTTGGGGACCTGCAACGTGCTACTGGGTACATTACCGAGAGCTCAGCTCGGTGTGAGGTCTTGGAGGCGGGAGCTTCTTGCCGCAGACGGATCTTGATACCGTCGTGCGCTCGCGTGAGGTGGGCGAGGCTGCCGTGGCAGCTGCGAGGGCGGAAGCTGAGACCGCCCTGAAGAAGAGGGCTTGGGCGCTGGAGGTCGCCCGAGGGGAGCTCGAGGAGGCACGTGAGGAGGCGGCTGGGGCGAAGAAGGAGCTCGCCGACGAGAGGAGTGCTAGGCTGGCAGATCAGGGGCCATTGTTGAGGGCCTTCGCCGGCAAGCTCATCGAGTCGGAGAGCTTCTCGGCCTTCATTTCCGACCTGGCCGCCGTGCTCAAGGCCAAGGTGGTGTCAGACCATCTGGAGGAGTTGGCGGCCGCCATGCCTGACTTTGACAAGGTCAAGCATGGTTGGGTCAGTCGCCCTGGGAGCCGAATAAGGCCTACGCGGGTGATCTCCGAGGTCGGGTCCTTCCGCGTCTTTGGAGGCTTTGGCGTCCAGCCTCCTTCAGCGACGGGAGGCCGTTGCTCGATCTGCAAGGAGGACGAAGATCACGAACTCAGGGGCTTCTTGCCGAGGTGCGAGCTGAAGCCGATGAGGAGGAGGAGCCGAGCACCGAGCACCGAGCACCGAGCTTCCTTCCGAAGGGGGTGAATCCGGCAAAGAGCCTGAGGTCAGTGGACTTGATGTAATAGGTTGATTTGCGGGGTCGATAGGATCCCGAGCCTGTAAAATTTCCACTTTTGAATAATAATAATAGTTACAACTTTCGAATGTGTGTTGTCCTTTATTTTTAGCATTCCACGTCTCAATACCTCGGACTCGATCATGAATTGTTGACCAAGCTAAAAGAGGTCCGAGGTGCCTTAGAAGGACGAAGAGGCGTTGTTTTGGAAGAGCTGTGCACGAACCGACCCAGTTTTGGTCAAGATAGGCGTCGGCGCCGTCATCCGCCGGTGAGGAAGAAGTTGCAAGAGGCCGATCGTGAGGTGGCCGCCTCTGGCTGAAAGCGAAGCTCTCAAGCTAAGGATCATACATCTCAAAGTCTGGGCGGACTTATCCGCCGGCGTGATTCGAGGCGCTGATACAATGCGAGAGCAACTCGGTGACGACGGGAAGGCGGCTCGGATCTCGGAGGAACATCTTGAGTATGAAAAGGTGATCCACGATCTGGTGGAATTACCATATCAGAAACCGATGATCGAGTGCAGAGCTTGCTTGCCGAGGGCATGGTACTGAGGGACGAGGAGGGGCCCAACAGTAAAAAGTTTAAAGGCGCCTCGATTCCATCGTGAAGTATATTCGATATAAGAGCTCGTCCCAGCGATGATGCCCCACCTCATGACGAGTCCGCACCGGCTCCACCGATGTAAGGATAGAAGAACTCGAGGTGGAGGGCGGCTATGCCGATCATGCCGAAGTGCTTGATTCTTTGGGTCGGTGAGAGGAGCATCTAGGGATCGGTCGTCGGCAGGTGGAAGGCGCCCGAGGACCTCAGGTCGGGGCGAGGTCGTAATCTAGGCCGGGCGTCAAGCTCAAGAGGCCGAGGTGCGACCTCGATTCCGGGAGTGCCGTCTTCAGGTCGGGGGGTTCCGAGAGTGCCTCCTTCAGGTCAGGACCCATCTGCGCCAATTCAAAGTGTAGCTGGAGTAGGCCGCGGTGGCGCCGACCTCGTCGATTGGGTGGAAGACACCGAGTTCATCCCGGGTGTTCATCGCCGACCCGGGGATTTTGTCTCGAACTGGTGTAGCTTCAGCCAGAGATTTCGAGGAAGAGCTCCGAGGCCGGAGTGAGTTATATATAGCTGGACTTGGTATATAGTATTGAATGTATTTGGGCTTTGTGCAAGTGTATATTTTCCCCTAGAGAGGTACAAATATAGCTTAGGACTTGGTTTTAGCCGTAAATGTATTCATCTTGTTTCAAGTGTATATCTTCCCAAATAAAGGGTATAAATTGATGAGATCGATCGGGCGTCGTTTGCATGTAGACATTCAATTTAATGAGTTATCTGTATGCCTTGCATGTAGACGTTCAAGTTAATGAGTTGTCTGTATGCTTTGCACTTAGACGTTCAAGTTCATGAGTTGTCTGTGTGTGCCATCTTCGCAAGGCGTCCCTTTGAAGGTTAATTGTGGTGTATCCGAATGGATGTTCACATAGATATAAGGCGAGGCAGTGAAATATTCATTAGAAAAACAAATGTTTTATTGAATATGTAAACAACATCGCACTTTGGCAAAGCAATAAGAGGGCTAACACGATGCCGATCTGAAATCAAAGCTATGTAAAATACCTCCTCAAATGAGTGATATGCCATGTTAGGAAATAAGTACACGGATAGGTGAGCAAGCTTATAGGCCCTTTGCCGAGGTCCCGTGAACGCGGTATGGACTTTCCCATGTCGGATCTAGCTTGTTAAGACGCTCGCCTCTCGGCTTCATTATTCCGTGGGGCGAGGTCGCCTACTTGGAATGTGGAGGCTTTACCCTCTTGTTGTAGTACCGCAAGCGACGGCACTTGTACTTAGCTTCAGCTTATGAAGGCGAGCTGCGTTTCTCCTCGAGGCGTCGAGGTTAACCCCAAGATCCTCCTCGTTGTCGCGCTGGTGAAGTGAAGAGTGCGTGGGCTCGGTGCGCCGATCTCGGTGGTATATGCGGCCTCGGTCCCATGACCAGTGAAGGGGTTTCTCGCACGAAGTCCGAGGTGTTGTCTGTGGGACGAGCACTTGAGGAGATTTTCGACCCGGTCACCTTTAGCTCGGTCTAACCTCTTTAAACCCTTGTACAATCGTGCGGTTCGTCACCTCGGTCGACCATTCGCTGCGGGTGTGCGACCGAGGTGAAATGTTGCTTGATCCGAGCTCTTCACACCATTCCTTGAAATTTTGTCGATTTAACGGGTGCCGTTGTCCGAGATCAAAACATGCGGTATGCCAAAGCGGCAAACTATGTTTTCCACGAAGGATCCAAAGGCGGCTAAGAATGGGCGTTGGGTAATCTCACGATTCTCTCGTTCGATCTGCGAATCATAATATAGAAGGTAAGATGTCGACCGGACCTTCAAAGCGAAGGGTTATAGAGCCAAAGAAGTGTTGGAGCTAGTCCATTCGACCTCTGTGGACCTATGTCCACACAAGCTCGTGGAGGGTGCAGTATTTTGTCACTTTCATTGACGATTACTCAAGGTGCGGATACGTATACCGCTTCACCGCAAGTCCAGATGCTTTGAGAAATTCAAAGAGTTTAAGGCGGAAGTGGAGACGAAGCTTGGTAAGAGTATCAAGTCATCATGTCCGATCGCGGTGGTGAATACCTCGAACGAGTTCATGGACTATCTAGTGAAGTATGGGATTACCTCCGGTGACTTCACCGGCACACCACACAACAAAATGGTGTGTCGGAGGAAGAAATAGGACTCTTTTGAAATGGTTAGATCAATGATGAGTTATGCAACATTGCCTATTTCGTTACGGGGTATGCCTTAGAAACAATGACATACTTGCTAAATCTAGTACCTTCAAGTCGATCGAAAAGACCCCTTTCGAGTTGTGGTGCAGGCGTGAGCCTAGTTTGAGCCACATAAGGATATGGGGCGATCCAGCACATGTCTTGAACAAGAAGGCGACAAGTTGGAGGCTAGATCGATGCAAGGCGTTTATTGGCTATCCTAGAGGAGCGAAGGTGGTTTATTCTATAGTCCTAAGGATCGGAAGGTCATTATTAGCACTAATGCCGATTTTAGAAGAGGATTATATGAAAAATCATAAATCCAAAGTTGAAATCATTCTTCAAGAATTAGAAGATGATCGTATTCCACCACCGATTAGGCCAAAGGTACGAGATGTCGAGTCTAGTGGGAGGATCGACACCGATACTTCAAGAAATTGAAGGGTCGAGTTCCTTTGGAGATACCGACCGCAGTGGTACCTACCAAACAAGTTGTGCAAAATAGTGAACCACAAGTCGCACCCACCGTTGCCAGCGTGCTGTAGAACCTCGTCGTAGTGGGAGGTTGTTCGTCAACCCAGCGATTTATGTTCGTGGGAGAATCTTGGTTTAGTCGAGAAGCGAGCGAGCAATAATCGACCCATGGACATACTGAGGCGTCAAAACATTGATGCAAGATCATGGCACACCGCTATGGACTTAGAAATGAGTCCATAGCGGCTATGGATGTATATGAAAGACACCTCTACGGATGGCAAGGAAGCCATGGCAGAAAGTGGATATCTGATCGGAAGAGTTTTCGATGGAGGTTTCGCTTTTAAAGCCGAGCTTGTGGCGAAAGGTACACTCAGTTGAGGGCATCGATTTCGATGAGACCTTTTACCGTAGCAATGCTCAAGTCCATCATAATTCTTCCGGCCATAGCAGCCCACTTGAACTAGAGGTTTGGCAAATGGATGTTAAAACCGCTTTTCTAAGCGGTTACCTTGAGGAAGGTAGAGACATCTATATCACAGAACCGAAGGTTATGTGGTAAAGGGTGAAGAGCATCTAGTATGGAAGCTTAAGAAGTCCATTTATGGACTTAAGCGAACCTTCGATCATGGAACTTCGCTTTGACGATGTGGTAAAGTCCATGGATTTACCAGTTGCCTAGCGAGTTGTGTGTATCGGTTAGATGTCAACGGTGATGTGGTATTTCTTGCACTTTATGTAGATGACATTCTTCTAGTTGGCAACAACGTGAAGTCATATCGGGCGTAAAGGTTGGCTATCCGATCGGTTTCAAATGAAAGACTTAGGAGATGCAGTACATTCTTGGGATCAAGGTTTACGAGATTGCAAGAAGAAAATGTTGAGCTTATCTCGGGCGTCTTACATTGATCTGCGATTACTCGTTTTAGTATGCGGACCGCCAAGAAAGGATTGCTAACTTTCGGACATGGCGTTCCTTTATCTACCTTTCGGACATGGCATTCCTTTATCTAAAGGCAATCACCTATGATGCGAAGGAGATAGAAATGAGACAAGTTCATACGCTTCGCCGTGGGAAGTCTCATGTACACAATCTTTATGCACGAGGCCCGATATCTTCTATCACGGTAGGCATAGTAGCTGAATATCGATCTAACCTGGACAAGCTCATTGGATTGCGATAAAGCATATACTCAAGCACACGAAAAGACTTGAGATTATAGGCTAATTTACTATGCAAATAGTCTAATGCCTTTGGGTTATTCGCACTCGGTTTCCAGTGACCGTGATAAGAATAAGTCTACCTCGGACTATGTGTTTATCTTGGGAGATGGAGCCGTATCTCAAGTGAGTGCAAGCGGCGATGCGTGCGGACTCTACCATAGAAACTAATATGTAGCCGCGGAGGTCGCTAAGGAGGCTGTATGGTTCATGAACTACCTCATGGATCTAGGTGTGGTACTGGTTTGCCCAAGAGTATCATAGTTTCTTGTGATAACTTTCGGTGCGATGGCAAACTCGAAGGAACCACGGATCCACAAAGCAACCAAACACATAGAGAGAAAGTACCATGTCATACGAGAAATCGTTAGGCGAGGGACGTCTTGAATGCAAAGATTGAAACGACGGATAACCTAGCGGATCCATTCACTAAAGCACAGCATAAAAGTCTACGTTGGGCACGTTAGAGGACTTGAATTGCGCTAGATGGCACCCTCTAAAGTGCGCCATAATAAGTCTACGTCGGGGCGTTAGAGGACTTCAATTGCGCTGATGGCACCCACTTAGAAAGGAAACTTTTGTATAAGTGGGAGAAGCAAAGTGACGAGCCCATGTTTTGTGCTCTTTTTACGTGTCTTGTCTAGGTCTAGATCGAGTCTTTGTGTCTTTCTTGTTGTGTTTTGTGTGCGGGAGGACACATTGGTGCGAGGGGCAAGGTAGGGTAGAAATGGGCAAGAAGGAGTGGAACTTGCATGGCGGATGAATAGAGATACGATGCACTCGAGGGCACAAGGAGCTTAGCTCACGGCACTGGGCTTCAAGCCCAGTGGTTGTTCCGTTTCAGTGACCTCCTTCTGAGACCGCAAGTTCAATCTCGAAGGGTAGGCTAATGGGCAAGTGGAGTGAAGCAGGCGTAAACCAAGAGGCGAAGAAGGAGGCAGAGAAATCGGAGAGAGAGGTGATGGGCGAGATACTTGAGATCGGGGTGGATCTCGCTAAATCCAAAGAAGAAGGCGGGCGAATCCCATTAAATCCGGAGGAGATCATCGCAAATCCGTGCAGGCAAGGAAACAAAGGCGATCAACAAGGAAACCCTAAGATTTCCAGCCATGAGCCATCACCATCGGATCACTCTCGGCCTATATAAAGGGGATGAAGGCGCGACTTGTCGTCTCTCCTCGCCGTTTATCATCATCGCATTATCAAATCATCAGCATCACCACATACATTAAGTCCTTTCGAGGCAAACACTTTTATTTACTTTGTCGTATGTTTTGCGGTGACACTTTGGGCTCGTGGTTTATTTCGTTCAAGTAATAGTAAGTTGTTTCCGTTTAATTATGGTTTCGATTAAGCGTTGCATGTTTGTTTATTTTATGTCGGCTAAGTCTTTATTACGGTTTGGGCGTGACTAAGTGGAGCATGATTAATATAACTCGAGAGGTCTAAGTAGGGCATTACGATCTGCATCGTGTGTTCCCGAAACACTAGGTCTCGGCAATATATAACTTAACCAAACTCGGTGTGTTAGTTGCAAATAACATAGTGGGTAAGGGAGGGTTGCAAGTAATAATTGGATTAAGGTGTCGGGTGTCCCGCGCCCCAAATAATCTGTTGGTGTGGGCGAGTTGGAGTAGTCATGCAATTGCCTTTGCCAATACCGGGTCCATCTAGGTCATAACGCTTATTGCTGTAGGCTTGCATGTATTGAGGTGTCCTTGTGCGTGGGCATTACGGGTTGAATAGTTTGCATAGGGTGTCCTTGCCTTTTTTACAGAAAGGATATACTTAGAGGGTGCATCGTGGGCGTGACACGTGACAGCGAGGTCCTGACGTATGTCTCTATAACCGATTGATGCATGTCATGTAGAAAACCTTTGCACCTAGGGCAGTGATAAACGCGCATTTTACACGTTTATAGTTGATATTTGAAGATGAGTTTAGCTCGTTTAATGTGCGTTTACGTATCGATTCTTAATGTTTTATCTATTTCTAGAAGATACTGCTCTTGGGTGTTCTTTTGGTGTTGTGTAGGTCCATATGTTGAAAATCGAAGCAAGGAACGACGCACGAGCCAATATACACTCTGGCCTGTTTCTAGCGACCAACCTAGCGGTCGCTAGGATGGCCGCTAGGAAACACGCGCGAGAACCCAGCAACCAAGCGACCGCGATAACGTGCCCGCGAGCGAAGCCTAGCGCCGAGAAAGTCACTGGACGATTTCTCGCGACCGAATCAGAATTCCTAGCGACCGCTAGCCATGGTCATGAGCCAACCTTGAAGCGGCGAAGAGGCGCATCATGGCGAGAGGGCAGCGAGACTTACCTCGCGACCGCACCTAGCGATCGCGAAGGGTGGTCGCGAGACGGCGGTGAAGGAAAATTAGGGTTTGGGGTGTGCTATATATGGCAACACCCCATCGCGCCCCAAAATCCGCACCTACGATTCCGAGCCTCTTTTCTCGGTTTTTCATAAGTTTTTGAGAGTTTTAGCTTTAGCTTCCATATAGTTTCATTCTAGAGTTGTTTTCTGGATTGTTCTCCGTTAGTTTACGTTTTGTTCACGATCCTAACGTTTCGTCCGGACGATCTACGAAATTTTCCGTTTTCGAGGTTGGGATTCAAGCCCAACGTGTTCATCCAACGCTACATCACGGGTTTTATATATTTAATTTCCGTCTTTATGGTTAAATCGTATTTCATTTCGTTTATTATGTCCGGCTAGTTTTTCGTTTCTAATCTAGGGTTTGCATGATTCGATCCTATATGTTGTGATTCCCGTTATCGCTATTTACCGTCCATGCATTGATTCATGATTCGATTGTGCTTATTTATATGTGTTGATTTCGATCAATCTCGATGCATATTTAGTTGTCGGTTAATTACGTAATTGTGTTAATTGTCGATCGATATCGAATGCGTGATACGAATGAGCCTCGAGTCGTAGGCGAGATAGGATATTCGAGGAAGCATATTCCTTGTGATCCATTTGGAGTTGCTTGTTTTCACCTAGAGGCGAATGATAATAGGGAAACTAGTAATCTCTGACCGCTTTTGTCGTAATGAAATGTCGGTTATATATGTGATCTTCCATCTTGTTTGGATTAAAATTGGTTAATAGGAACAGGATAAACATACGTTGTGGATAGGATTAATGCAGCCCTGTGGTTAGTCGTCTTTCTCGCTTTTAAACATCCGAGTGTTTATTGCTTTAATTTACTTTCTGCTTTGTTACCTTTGCTTTGGATTGAATTCAAGCCCTAAAATCTCACAAAACCATTTTTGTTGCTTGGATAATGATGAATCCTTGTTGAGTTAGCTTTCAGATTTTCAGCATTACAATCCCTGTGGATACGATGCTTAAACTTACCTATATTTACACCTTTACGTGTGAAAAGGAGCGATCAAATTTTGGCCATAGATTGTCGGGATTGTTAAGATCATATAGGAATAACTTGACAATTTGGAATTATTAATTCGAGTTGTACTTTTATTTTTTATTTTTATTCCTTGCCAATCTGATTTCCTTCTTTTTCTCCAGGTAGTTTATGTTCACAAGGTCCCGAGGACCTCCTGAACTACACTTTGATCCGGAAATCGAAAATTCACAAAGGAGAAGGAGAAGGGCGAGAAGAAAGGAAGCAATGGCAAATCAGAATAACGGGGGCATTCCTCCCGAAGTAGCTGCACGCCTGTTAGCGGATTTCACAGAAATGCAGCGCCAATTGGCGACTATGGGACTCGTTGTCCCTGCTCCGGAGGCAGCAAGACCGTTGAATTACATGTACAGACCTCCTACCGAGCAATTTCAAGGAGGCGGATGGGGCCCAGAAGTAAATGCTAACAATTTTGAGCTGAAGCCGGCCCTAATCAGCATGGTTCAAGGGGAACAGTTCGGAGGAGGAGTCACAGAGGATCCGAACGCCCATCTCGAGACCTATCTCGACATTTGTGACACCATCAAACAGAATGGGGTGCCACAAGACACAATCCGGATGCGTATGTTCGGATTCTCTCTGCGAAATCAAGCAAAGGACTGGTTCAAGACCTTAGATCGCACGGGCATCAACAGTTGGGCGATTCTGTGTGAGAAATTCCTTTCGAAGTACTTTCCTCCGGCTAAGGCACAGAAGATCATAGCCGAGATTTCCCACTTCTCCCAGTTAGGAGATGAATCTTTATTCGAGTCGTGGGAAAGATTCAGGGGCCTATTGAGGAGGTGCCCACAGCATGGATTCTCGAGGGAGCAGCAGATTACGCAGTTTTACAGCGGGCTGACACCTCACACGAGGAGTATTGTTGACGCATCAGCGGGGGGTTGCCTATTGAGCAGTACGTGTGAGCGAGGCCAGCCGCATCATAGAAGAGATGGCGGCCAACAGTTATCAGTGGCCGATGGAGAGGACACCGGTGGTGAAGGCTGCTACCGTTGAAGGTGATTCGAAGTACGATAATATTATGGAGCAGTTCACCTTGTTAAGAAGTCAATTCGAGAAAGAAAGAAAAGGAAAGGGCGCGGCTCAGATAAATGCTGCAGAGTCGGAGATAATCGAGGCTGAGGACGTGAATTACATAAATCAGAGGAACAACCGTCCTGGGGGGAATCCGGCGTACAATCCTAACAACAGAAATCACCCAAATTTCTCGTACGCCAACCCCAATAATTTTCAACCTCCCCCAGTTTCTCGATTCGAGCGGAGTGATTCAAGAGACGAAGAAGCCGAGTCTAGAGGATATGATGCAGCAGTTGGTTGTGAGCAACCAACAATTGGCAACGAATCAGAATTCGTTTATAAGCAACACTGGGCAGAAGATTAATCATTTGGAATCCACTGTGACGGCTATGGGAAAGCACATGAAGATGATGGAGAATCAAATAAGTCAGATAGCCGCACAAATGTAACGGGCGGCACAAGTCGGGCCAATTTCCGAGTAATACGGAGGTAAACCCTAAAAATCACTGTAATGCCATTCATTTGAGGAGTGGACGAGCTTATCAAAGTCACGAGGAGACGAACGGGGAAGACGGGCAAAAGAGAGAGAAACTCGCGACCGAGCTCGCGACCGCGAGCCCGGCCGCGAGGAATGCAGCAGTGGAGTTCGCGAGCGGATCAGCGGGCGCAACAAGTCAAAACGCGCCCGCGACATGTCAGCCCGAGGACCTAGCGAGCGACCTAGCGGTCGCGAGTAATTCTGAAGCGGCCGCGAGAAAGCATACAGAAGCTTCAGACGCGCACCTAGCGCCCGAGAAGACGCCAGCGTCCCAAGAAGACGAAGGAGACGCCGCACATGTGCTAGCGACCGCACTCATGGTCGCGAGGCTGATCGCGAAGAGAAGTTGTGAAGAAATTTTCGACGACGTGCCTCCAATTCCGTTTCCAAGCCGTTTAGCCAAGCCCAAGTACGATGAGAAGTTGACCAGGTTCATGGAGATGTTCCAAAAGGTGCACATTAATATTCCTTTACTTGATGCACTTCGAGATATGCCGGGTTACGTTAAGTTTCTGAAGGATGCCGTTGCCAATAAAAAGAAGCTTGGGAAATTCGAGACGATAAATCATCTCAAGAGTGCGATCTTGTCATCGAAAAGAAGTTGCCGCTCAAGCAGAAAGATCCAGGCAGCTTCACCATCGCATGTGTCATCGGAGGACAGACATTCTCCAAGGTTCTGTGTGATTTGGGGGCAAGCATCAATCTGATGCCGTTGTCCATTTTTAACCGATTGGAGATTGGGGAGATCAAGCCGACCACCATAGCTCTTGGATGGCGGATACACATCGGTGACTTATCCGAAAGGGATAGTAGAGGACGTGCTCGTGAAAGTTCGAGATTTCATCTTCCCAGCTGATTTCGTTGTTCTCGATATGCCAGAGGATGGGAATACACCTCTTATTCTCGGGCGACCATTCCTAGCTACCGGCAGAGCATTGATAGACGTGCAAGATGGAGATCTCACCTTCCGAGTCAACGACGAGGAGATGAAAATCTCTATATATGATGCTATGAAGCAGCCTGACGAGAAGACCATGGAAGATTGTCGAGTTATAGAGCAGTTGTCGCCCACTCACTTTCAATCAGCTGATCCGGTGGAGTTTTGTATGCAGAACTCGATTTTCTCACCCGCAGACCTTGATGAGGCGTGTGACGAGATTTTAGAGTATCTTGAGTCCATCGATGAAGTCAAGGCCCTCCCCGAGGAGTCAGTGCCTTATTTGGATGTGAGGAAGCCGATTGGAGAGAGGACGCCGTGGTGAAGAAGGAAGAGACTACATCAAGATGGAGTTGAAAGAGTTGCGGACCACTGCGGATGCCTTCTTAGGCGACGATGAGGCGTGCCCGGTGATAATATCTTCGCTTTGGTGATGAGGAGACACGTAAACCGATGGTTGTTGAAGCGGAAGCACAAGTCTGCCATTGGGTGGACGATTTCTGATATCAAGGGGGTCAGCCCCTCGATTTGCATGCACCGGATCCTGTTGGAGAATGAATACAAGCCAAAGGTGCAACCTTAACGCCGATTGAATCCGGCAATGCAAGAGGTCGTCAGAAAAGAAGTGTTGAAGCTCTTAGACGCAGCATGATCTATGCCATATCCGACAGCGAGTGGGTTAGCCCTACTCAAGTGGTATCCAAGAAAGGGGGTATCACGGTGATCAGAGACGAGACGAACGAGCTTGTGGCAACAAGACTCGTAACAGGATGGCGAGTTTGCATCGACTATCGTGCTCTGAACACAGCCACGAGGAAAGACCATTTTCCCCTGCCCTTTATTGATCAGATGTTGGACTGACTAGCGGGGTATGAGTTCTACTGCTTTCTCGATGGATACTCGTGGTACAATCAGATTGCCATCGCCCCCGAAGATCAGCACAAGACGGCGCTCACTTGTCCAGATGGAGTTTTCGCCTATAAGCGAATGCCGTTTGATTGTGCAATGCCCCACCACGCCCAAAGGTGCATGATGTCCATCTTCCATGGGTTGATCGAGAATATTATGGAAGTCTTTATGGACGATTTTTCCGTGTTTGGCTCTTCATTCGACCATTGTCTCCATAACTTGTCACAAGTGCTGCAAAGGTGTGAGGAGACGAATCTTGTTCTCAATTGGGAGAAGTGCCATTTCATGGTGAAGGAAGGTATCGTGCTTGGTCACAAAGTCTCGGCCAAGGGTTTGGAAGTGGATCGAGCAAAGATAGTCGCTATCGAGAAACTGCCTCCGCCTACAAATGTCAAATCAGTGAGGAGTTTTCTCGGTCATGCGGGTTTTTATAGACGGTTCATCAAGGATTTCTCGGCGATCACGAAACCATTGTGTGGATTGCTCGAGAAAGATATGAAGTTCGTGTTCACGAAGGAGTGTTTGGAGGCGTTCGAGAAATTGAAGTTAGCCCTGATCTCGACTCCAGTTTTGGTCTCACCTGATTGGAGTCAACCATTCGAAATGATGTGTGATGCGGCGATTGGGCGATCGGTCTTGTCAGACAGCGTAAACGAGACAAACTTTTCCGAGTCATCTATTATGCAAGTAAGACTCTCGACTCTGCTCAAATGAATTACACCACCACGGAGAAGGAATTACTTGTTGTGGTCTATGCTTTCGATAAGTTTAGACCTTATTTGGTGGGCACCCACACCATCGTACACACTGATCATGCCGCCATTCGTCATCTATTCGCCAAGAAAGATTCGAAGCCAAGATTGGTGAGATGGATCATCCTTCTTCAAGAGTTCGACATGGAGATCAAAGATAGAAAGGGTTGTGAGAATGTGGTTGCCGACCACTTGTCGCGATTGGAGAAGCCAGTCGAAGGAGAGGATAGGAAGATTGGCATAAAGGAGAACTTCCTGACGAGCACATCTTGGCGCCATCGATCACACACCATGGTATGCTGATTTTGTCAATTACTTGGTGATTGGAGTTTACCTCCATCGTGCAAAGGTCATTTGAAAAGAAGTTTCTCCACGATGTTAAGTTCTATTATTGGGACGATCCTCATCTCTACCGCCGATGTGCCGATGGTTTGATACGTCGCTGCTCCCCAAGGAGAATGGGAGAACATAATCCACGAGTGCCATAGTTCGTTGTTGGAGGCCATTTTGCGTGACAAGCAAGACAATGCAAAGATTTGCCATGATGGATTCTTTTGGCCTTCGATTTTCAAAGATTGCCAATCTTTTATCAAGAGTTGTGATCGTTGTCAAAGAGTGGGGAATGTCACTAAGAAAGACGAGATGCCACAGAAAACCATCATGGAGGTGGAACTATTTGACGTATGGGGGATCGACTTCATGGGCCCGTTCCCCATGTCTTGTGGTTACACGTATATTCTTCTTGCTGTGGAATACGTTTCCCGTTGGGTAGAGGCGATTCCGACTGTCACGAACGACTCCAAGGTAGTGATCAAATTCCTTCACAAGAACATTCTGACTCGATTTGGAGTCCCGAGAGCTTTGATCAGTGATGGGGGGTCGCATTTTAACAATAAGTGGCTAGGCAACGTTCTAGCCAAATATGGTGTGAAGCATCGAGTCACCTCCCCCTACCATCCACAAGCGAACGGGCAAGCTGAGCTCGCCAACCGAGAGATCAAGCAGATTCTAGAGAAATCGGTTGTTCAACGCAAGGATTGGGCCAAGCAGTTGGATGATGCTCTTTGGGCTTACCGGACTGCGTACAAAGCTCCCATCGGGCTATCTCCATATCAAATGGTATTTGGCAAATCCGCCATTTACGGTTGAATTGGAGCACAAAGCATATTGAGCGACGAGGAGAATCAACATGGATTTCAAGGAGGCGGTATAATGAGAAGTGACCAAGCTGTTAGAGCTTGAGGTGGAGGAATGAAGCTTTCGAAATTCTCGGATATACAAGGAACGAGCTCGAAATTTCACGACCTCCACATTCGTGCAAAGGATTTTCGCCGGTAATGAAGTCTTACTTTACAATGCTCGACTCCGTCTATTCCCGGGAAAACTCAAGTCAAGATGGTCGGGGCCATATACCGTTTACCGTGCGCTTGCAAATGGGAGTTACGAGCTCCTCGACTCGGGGGGCAACATTTTTAAAGTAAACGGCCAGTATCTCAAATCCTACTTCAAGTCACACTTCGACCGAGAAGTCAAGGTGACCCAGCTAAACGAGCCATGATACGAGGTACCGTCGAGCTAGCGACGATAATTCTAGCACTGGTTGGGAGGTAACCCAACAGTTTTACATGCTTTTTGTTTTTGTTGTTTTAGTTCTTGTTTTTGGTTGTGTTTTTTTTGTTTGTGTCGTGTTTCGTTGTTTTGTTAGATCCCAAAGTGTCAAGCGACCACCCTAGCGACCGCGAGGTCGTGCGGTGTGGTCGCGAGATTTGGGCAGATACGTTGTTGTCTGAGCGACAGAGCTCGCGGCCAAGCTCGCGATCGCGAGCTCGACCGCGAGATCCGTCGCGACCCGCGCCCTCGACCCGCGCCCGCTTCGTGACCCGCGTTTTACCTTTATTTCTCCCCAAAAATTGTAACCCACACACACACACACACGTTTTCTGAACAAGAGCAGCAACAAAACCCTCTCAAGCACACAAGACACCCCTCTTCCCAAATTTTCTTGCATTTCTCCACCAAATCCACCCAAGGTATGCTATATTTGTTTAATTCTTCATGGGTTTACATTTATTGAGCATGATTAGGAAGGATTTGTTCCATTTATCCTCTTGAGGTGGGTTTAATTAAATTTGAGAGACTAGGGCTTATTTTGCTAATTTTGTTTGGTGTTTGAGCATGATTTGTCCAATGATAGGTTTATTCACGTTTATACACGATATTGTTCGCCTAATGTGCCTACATTGTTGATTTGGGTTAATAATTTGTGAAATAGCGTTTGAAAACATTCTTTTACGTGCACACGAGCCGATCGAGCTCATGGCCGCTGGCGCATTGTCTGGCCACGGCCATGTGAGCTTCGTCGGCGACGGCGGTGCTTCGCGATCTCCCTAGCGACCGCTAGGTCTCGAAGGGTGGTCGCTAGTTTTCGCCCAGAACGTCCAATTTTGAATTTTTAGCTGTGTGTGTGCTTTTCCCATTGTGTGTTATCTTGCAAGATCATATGACAATATGGGGGAAATATTTTGATTAAGTTGAAGTGTGGGGGATCTATATTGAGCATTTTGGGTTGACGTTGTTTTGATTGTTTCATTCATACACGGGCTAACTATGAAATTCTTTTTAGGTACAAATATGCCGCGTACTCACGGTCACAAGCGAAAGGGCAAGAGCATTGTCTCCACTTCCCACGACGAGACACAAGATGATTTCCACGATGAGCATCATGATGAGCCTCACGACGAGCCACGCATGGCACCACCAGATGAATTCGATCCCGAAAATTTTGGGGTCAGACTGCCGAGTGACTCGTCGAGAAGCCGTTGGGATAGATTGGTGAGATTACGGCATAGGCATTCACGTTTCATGTGCCTCAATACGTGTCAAGAGATGGGCATAACCAATGATGTGACGTGGTTAGCCGAGAGGTCCGGCTGTACTCAATTATCACAGGCCAATTATCTTACATACCGGATCCTGACACTCGAATTCTTGTCGACTCTCTATGTTCACAAGACAAATGGCATGCGGACTACATCATGTTCCGGCTCGACAATCGGCCCGTCAACTCTCCGTGACGAACTTAATGGCATAATCAATGGAGATCCGGAGGAAATTACATAGGGGACGCCGAGTACACAGCCCAAAGCGTTTGGCTAAAGTTCATGGGCCTTGAGACTCGAGCACACTCCATATTATGATGCCTCGAGATCAAAGGCTAGCTCGACACGGAATCCAGTGTCCGTTACTTCCACCGGCTCCTCACATTCACCTTGCATGGCCGTTCAACGCCGCACTGCCCTCTCACAAGATATGAGCCTCACCGATTGGAGCCGTGTTCAACTGAGGATGCATGCCGGCATGTTCTTAGCTCAAGACTTCCATATGCGATCCACGTTTGGGTAATTCGAGGATATGTATAGGGGATTCGTTACCCCATTCTTTGATTTCTTTGGGATTACGATTCGAGAAAGTCCGATCTCGCACGACATCTTCTGGACAAGGCGTGCCTATCGCCCGAGACGTTCTCAAGAGGCACCCCGACGTTACTTGTGGCTGTTATATGATCAAAGCGGCAATCAATCTTCCGCCCGCCCAATCCCGAGCTCACCAAGATAAGCCGATACTTTACTCCGGATGCTAATCGGAATATGAGCTCCTCTGCACATTATGTATGGACGCAGCGTGAGCGTGCAAGGCGAGGCCGAGGAGGAGCAACCGCCGAGGAGCAAGCCGAGCAAGCCGAGCTGAAGTGGCTCACGAGGCGGCGGCATATCGCACCCGCCACCCGCTCGAGGCGACCGGGATTTATGATCGATTAGATCACATAGATGGTCGCCTCAACCATATTGACGGGCACCGACATCGATTATGGAGCAGTGAGAAGCCATCTACACCCAACAACAAGCACATCTCGAGCAACAACGAAGATGATGGAGATGATGCAAAGAATGGAATCGATGGCGTGGATTTTATCCGCCACCGGAGTAGCGCGGCTTTCAAGGTAAGTTTTCTCCCAACTACTCTTTTCTGCAAACCTTATTGTTTCCACATGTTCACAATAAGTTTGGGGGGAGTAGACGAGTTTGGTTGGTTGAGAACTCGCTTATGTTTTCTATGCTTTATAGGTTTAGTTGTTATGCTTTGGGATCTTTTGTCGTGTTTTGTTTTGTTTTTCGTTTTCGTGTCTGTCGATCAACGAGTTAAGTGAAGTATGTTAATCCATGTGGCCAATGATGATAGAAATTTTTGGTGAAATTTGATGATAGTGCGCATGATATGTTAGAAAATGACGCATGAATGACGTGAGATGGCTTAGGCTTGTTGTTTTTCACCATTTGCTTATCCTGTGAGACTTGAGCTTCTTGTATATACATATCTGATACGCTTATTAATTGTGTGATATCGTGCATGTGATTATCTTCTAGAACTTGCCGTGTTTACGTGTCGAGACGCAATATGTGTTTCAATTTGGAAAGGATAAAGGCCATCGTTGTTAACCACTTATCACCCAAACACTAACCCGATGATATATACCATTTGTCGCCTTCTTTGAGCTTTTATTAGACTTTTTCTTTCGATAAACCGGATGATAGGAGGTGAGGATGGATATGGGAATCAAAAGGGGTGAAATGTTGATGTAGTTATGATGAGAAAAGTTTAGTGTAGAAAATACATACGTGGTGAAGAATAGTACCTTTGTTGTATAAGATAAACCCTATAAGCTCTAGAAAAGAAAAGAAAAGAAAATGTTAAGTTCACTATGAGTGTTGAGCATAAAGGGTCTTTAATCAAAGTATAGGTACCTTCTGTGGCATTAAACGTTGATTTAGCACGTTGGGAAAGAAGAGGAAAATGGACGAAGTCCATATGTGTCGAAAAGTATAAATGGTGGTGCTTGGAGTTTACTTGAGTCACTTAGCCATATATTATCCTACCTTAACCAATGTGCCTACATTATAACCTATCAAAAGACCTCTTTGATCCTTATTTGAACATATTTGACGCGGTGGAGATGTTAGAGAAACGGCAAGCCTATGGTAAGATGTTGCATTGCATTGATCGTTGAGTGTATACACGTCCTTAATTTCTTTATGAGTTTGAGTGTATCCTATATTTTACACACATGCCGTTGTGAGGGGTGATTTAAATAAGTTTTTGCCGTCAATTGTTGTTTGTGTTGAGTTGGCTAACGTCGTCATGTGCACTAATGTTTTTGAGCGTTGATATGTTTCTGAGGCATAGAATGGTTATCATCTTTGCTACGCTCGTTGATCTTCTCGTTGTGTCTTTCTGTTTTGGTTTTTGTTTGAGGACAAACAATGATTTAAGTTTGGGGGGTTTGATAAACGCGCATTTTACACGTTTATAGTTGATATTTGAAGATGAGTTTAGCTCGCTTAATGTGCGCCACGTATCGATTCTTAATGTTTTATCTATTTCTAGAAGATACTGCTCTTGGGTGTTCTTTTGGTGTTGTGTAGGTCCATATGTTGAAAATCGAAGCAAGGAACGACGCACGAGCCAATATACACTCTGGGCTGTTCCTAGCGACCAACCTAGCGGTCGCTAGGATGGCCGCTAGGAAACACGCGCGAGAACCCAGCAACCAAGCGACCGCGATAACGTGCCCGCGAGCGAAGCCTAGCGCCGAGAAAGTCATCTGGACGATTTCGCGGCGAATCGAATTCCTAGCGACCGCTAGCCATGGTCATGAGCCAACCAAGCAAAGCGCAAGAGGCGACCGCGGGCGAGAGGGCCGCGCGCGAGACTTACCTCGCGACCACACCTAGCGATCGCGAAGGGTGGTCGCGAGACGGCGCGGCAGAAGGGAAAATTAGGGTTTGGGGTGTGCCTATATATATGGCAACACCCCATCGCGCCCCCAAACTCCAGACCTACGATTCCAGAGCCTCTTTTCTCAGTTTTTTCATAAGTTTTTCAGAGTTTTAGCTTTAGCTTCCATATAGTTTCATTCTAGAGTTGTTTTACGGATTGTTCTCCGTTAGTTTACGTTTTGTCTACGATCCGGAACGTTTCGTCCGGACGATCTCTGAAATTTTCCGTTTTTCGCTGAGGTTGGGATTCAAGCCCAACGTGTTCATCCAACGCTACATCACGGGTTTTATATATTTAATTTCCGTCTTTATGGTTAAATCGTATTTCATTTCGTTTATTATGTCTGGCTAGTTTTTCGTTCTAATCCTAGGGTTTGCATGATTCGATCCTATATGTTGTGATTCCTGTTATCGCTATTTACCGTCCATGCATTGATTCATGATTCGATTGTGCTTATTTATATGTGTTGGTTTCTGATCAATCTCGATGCATATTTAGTTGTCGGTTAATTACGTAATTGTGTTAATTGTCAATCGATATCGAATGCATGATACGAATGAGCCTTGAGTCGTAGCTGAGATAGGATATTCGTAGGAAGCATATTCCTTGTGATCCATTTGGAGTTGCTTGTTTTCACCTAGAGACGTAACAGTAATAGGGGAAACTAGTAATCTACAGCCGCTTTTGTCGTAACAGAAATTGTCGGTTATATATGTGATCTTCCATCTTGTCTGGATTAAAATTGGTTAATAGGAACAGGATAAACATACGTTGTGGATAGGATTAATGCAGCCCTAGGGTTAGTCGTCTTTCTCTGTTTTTAAACATCCGAGTGTTTATTGCTTTAATTTACTTCCTGTTTTGTTACCTTTGCTTTGGATTGAATTCCGAAGCCCTAAAATCTCACAAAACCATTTTGTTGCTTGGATAATGATGAATCCTTGTTGAGTTAGCTTCTGTATTTTCGCATTACAATCCCTGTGGATACGATACTTCGCTTACCCTATATTTACACCTTTTACGTGTGAAAAAGGAGCGATCAATCTCTCACGCCCAAGCAAATTATAAGAGCCGTTAAACCGCGGTAAGTACTTCTTCTGCCAGTTTGATATCTTCGACTTCGTCTTTATCTTAAATTTACGACGGGGCGCTAAGTAATACCACCCCGCACTAAATTTAAGGCGAAAAAATCTAAGGATGAGCCCTAGACTCAACGGGCAGTTATGCCTATACGCATATACACCAAGGCCCGTCAGGTGACGAAAAGAGTTCGGTGTTAATTGGGCGAAGGGGATAGCAAAAAGCTGTTGTAACTCAACAAACATGGAAGGATAAGGAAGACGAAGACCGCACTTAAGGCTGTCCTCGTATACTGTTACAAATCCGTGCGGAGGGATGCTAGCCCTATCCTCCGGACGAGGGGCAATTAACCCAACGGATTTCGGAACAAAAAATTTAGAGGCAAGCTCTAATATCGCAGGAGTTGTCAAAATGGAAGGAAACGAAGAAACTTTACCACAATCAAAGAAAGGCGGAAAATCTAATCTATACATGGTAGCTTGGGGGGAACCAAGAGAATAAACTTCAAAATCCACCGGAGAATCCGGTGGTGACACAGACACAATACGGCGCTCAGGGCCGTGAGAATCAGAAGAAGATGACGAAGATGAGGAAGCCATAACTTACTGGTTTTAAGTTTCGAGGAAGATAGCACTGAAACTCGCGAGGACGATAATGGCGACAGAGAAATTTTTGGAACACAAGAAGTTTCAGAATTTTTTTGAATATTGGAATGTACAATTGATAGGCAAAAAGGCGTATCACGGAAGTTATTCTCCCAATATGCGCTTTATTGGGAATCCAACCGCTGCTACATTAAATGCGCATTAAATGTTATGAGGCATCCACAGCCACCTCGACCACGCCTCGTAAGGCGGCCGACCCAAACACCTCGCAAAATGCCTCGTCGGCGGCCGATCCAAACACCTCGGCATACGCCTCGCCATGTGAAGCGATCGAAGACCTCGGCATAACGCCCGCCGGTGAAGCGGTCAAAGACCTCGCTTAACGCCTCATCGGAGAAGGTTACCAAAGACCTCGCAAACGCCTGCGTCGACGAAGTTACCAAAGACCTCGCATAAAGCCTCGTCAGTGAAGCCCATCCAAAGACATCGGCGTAAAGCCTAATCAAGTCAAGTCGGCAAAATACGAAGTCAAGATACAAGGATAACTACTAGATCGACCATACTCCACTTCATCACGGACACATCTCGGTAAATATCCCCAAACCCATCACGACCTCGTCAAGGCCTTTTTGGGGGATATGATAGGATACGCCCAACTCCTGGGCCCAAGCATCGTGCCCAACATAAATAAGCGATAAGAAGCTCGCTCAAACGAGTCCGCCCAAGAAAGCTCCGGAACCAGTAGGAGCGAAGATTCGATCATATCTACGAGAATCCTAATTAGAGAGGAGATAGGATTCAAACCTATCTTAGAATAGATCTCGGATCCGAGATCTAGGTTATCATAATCGTATAAATAGATGATAGATTAGACGGAAAAGATCATCAACACTTCTTGTAATCACTCCTCATATTTTCAATACACAAGCTCTCTCTCTCTCTCCGTGGACGTAGATCTTATTCATAGATCGAACCACGTAAATCCTTGGTGTTCTTGTTCATTTACTTCCCTTACGAAATTAAGATCGATCATACACTATTAAACATATAAAATATAATTTTTCTTAATCTACGTATCAAAAACAATGATCCATGAATAATGAGATGGAGTTAGTATTATATATACATATACTAGTTAGGAGAATACGCTTATTATCACTTGGCTTTTTACTCGATCAAAATTTCGTCTGGATTTTGCTTAATAATATGTCACTTAAAAAAATTTATTTCATTATAATTTAATTTATCTAGACATACTCGTACACATGAATGGAGGTAGGTAGGGGTCTCATGCCCCCAAATTTTTTAAAAATATTATATATATATATAAATTATATTTTTAAGAAAAATTATTATTATGCTGAGGGAGAATGAATAGATTACATGACCAAATAACGAATTTTAATGTATAATTTTTAATTTAAAGTGTGCGTTTTTTATTTTTCTTATTCCTTCATCATATTTGTTAGATCTTAGAAATTTTATATTCCAATATATATTTTTTTGCTATCTTTTTTAACTTATATATTTTTTCTGTGGTGGAATTTAGATTTAGAATCTATTATGGATTAATAATTTAATTTAATAAATAATGACTTTTTATTAATTTGTAATCTATAATATCAAATATTGAGACATATTAATTGTCTTCTGAATAATTAATTATTCCCTCCGTCTACGATAAGTGTATCACAATTGTCTTATTTCACGAAAAGTGTATTACTTTCTTTTTTTGTGATACTATTCCTTATTATTCAATCTCGCAATAACTCATTATTTACCAAAAAATCATTCATACTACTCATAACTTAAAACACAGTGAGACTCATTCTCCACTCAAACAACACTCATCAACAATTTTATTAAAATTTGTGTCGTCCTCAAGTGATATACTTATTTTGGACGGAAAGAGTATTAGTCATGCTGATAATTGATTGTAAAATATTATACCTTTGATATAATTTTTTAATTTAAATTATATGTATCTTTTTTATTATTTAAACTTGATCCATTATTGCTTTTTTAATGATAAGTCTTATGCAATGGAGATTTTAACTTCATATGTTAATCTTTTTTACTTTTCTATCATAATTAAAAAATATTATGGTTATATAAATATAGTTTCAACATCTAACTTTATTTTAAAGTTCTTTGTACTATTTTATAAAATTATTAGTTGGACCCCCTAGACAATTTCACTATTTGTACACATTCCAAACTTTCTTATAACGTAAACAATAACATAATAAATTAAAAAATTCAAACTATACACATAAAATAAAAGAATATCTGCATATAACAACACCACTTTTTACTCATTTTCTTTCCAATTTACAACACGATTTGTAATTGGGATGGTCTCCTGTGCGCATGGTGAGACCATCCCTTAATTAATTAATTAATTAATTTTAATTAATTAATTCTAATTAAAATTAATTAGTTTAATAAAATTTAACTGTAAATTAATATATCTTAATTCTGAATTAATAAACTCTAATTGTGAAATAATAAACTATAATCGTGAATTAATAAACCCTAATTTTGAATTAATAAACCCTAGTTGGAAATAATAAACCCTAATTTTGAATTAATAAACTATAATTGTGAATTAATAAACCCTAACTTTGAATTAATAAACCCTACTTGTGAATTAATAAACTTTAATTATGAATTAACAAACCTCAATTATGAATTAATAAACTATGATTATGAATTAATAAATTCTAATTTTGAATTAAAAATTATAATTTAAAATTAATAAATTTAATTATACATTAACAAAATCTAATTATCTTTACTCACCATAATTAATATATAATTATTTTAACAAAAAACAAGGGTGAGCTCACGGTAAGGCGGAGCTCACCCAAGTTTTTGTCTTTTTAATTTAAAGCTAGAGTGGATGTCAAAAAAGTACAAGTGATCTGTGGAAAGCTATACTTGAAAAAGATACAACGACGTCGTTTAAAATGATCGACTGGTTAGTCCACTTGTATTTTTCTAACAGTCATCTCATCTTTTAATTGATCAAAAATAGACTAATCTTGTAAACCAAATTGTAAGAGCCATGTTTTATGTTCTAATTTAAAAGTTGTATGGTAAATCATAAAATGAGTAAAGAATATGTTGTCCCCTAGGGACTGCCCAATGGTTAAGGTGAATTCATGTGGCCGAGATGTCACAGGTTCGAACCCGACCAAACGCCTCTATGGGTTTGAGTAGGGATGTCAATATGGGTAGAAACCCATGGGTTGGCCCGAATAACCCGATAAAATTAATGGGTTGGGCTATAAAATCGTAACCCGAATATAAAATCGGGCTATTCGGGCCAGCCCATTCGGGTTGACGGGTTAATCGGGTGGCCCGATCGGTTCTTGGTCACCCATCGGCCGACATAATAAAAAAAAAAAACTCAACTTATTTTTTTCCCTTTATCTAATAGTTAGAAATTCAAAATTTTGATTTCAAAAATTTACTTTTCATATTTAATTATCTTAACCTTTGTAGCTATTATAGATTGTTTGTTTATTTAGTTATTTATAGTGATTTTTTTTCAAATTATAAATTTTAATTGGTATTATAGTGAATTAACTTATAAAATATTTATTAAATATTGAATTAGCTATTATGGAATATGAATATTCAGATATATTAAAAAATAATTTAGTTGTGAGCATTATTTTTATTTTTGACATTGTAATATAATTTAAATAGTACTATTATATTGAATTAACTTATTAAATTTTTCTAGATATAAGTTTTAACTCCGCTATAATTGTATTATATTATTTAGAGATCATTTAGTTACATGGAATGCGAATATTAAAGCATATTAGAAAAAATGAATTTAGTCATGAGCACTATTTTCAATTTTCATTGTTTGCTCTTCAAAATTAGTATGATAAGATTAAAAAAAAAAAAGAACTTGTGGAATATATTATATTTATTTTTCACTTATTTGTTTTTTACTCCAACGCTTAATATAAAATATTTGTTATAAATATTATTATTATCAATATATATATATATATATATATATATAGTTTTTTTCTTAAACTTTCCGCCCGATTGACCCGATGGGTTAGCCCGAAACCCGAGAGTTTAGGGTTAGGGTTGAACATTTCTAACCCGAAAAAAATGTCAACCCGAATAGCCCGAACCGAATAGCCCGATAACCCGAGTGGGTTGGCCCGAACCCGAGCGGGCTGGCCCGATTGACATCCCTAGGTTTGAGCCTGTCACACCTGGTTTTCCAAGTGTGGTTTACCTGTCCTATGTGGTTTGCAGGCTATTGCACATGATTGTGAGGTTTACCCAGTGCGCACTTAAGGTAGCGGCTGCGGGTTCCCCATGATACAAAAAAAAAAGAATATGTTATATTATGTGTAATTAATTATTAACCTTAAAATAAAATAGGAGGATTAATTTGGAGACAAAACAAAAACAGCATCAGCTTTGGTTCTCCTTGAAAGGGATAGAGCAAACAGCATCAAACAGGAAGGAAAGGAGCCTAACAAAAAGCAAACAAAGGGGAAAAAACATCAAACAAAGAACTGTTCAGAGTGGGCTTCAGAGGGAGCCATTACAAAGATTCGTCTCCACTTTGTGTAAATTCCGATATATATTTTTTTTAAAAAAATATATCATCATTTTTAGTTGTCTTTAAGAGTCATCTATATTACAATTTATTTATTTATTGCTATAATTTTCTTTTTATTTTGCTGCTGTCTGAACAAAAGATTTTATCGAAGGACCTACATCAATAGTTTGTCACTTTCACTTTCCTTAATTCACGTGAGAGAGTAATATTTGGGCACAAAGTTTGCTTTCATTTTCCATTGTCAGTGATAGGATATACCAACCTCTCGTGCCCACTAGCGTGCCTAAACGAAGTGGCCTAACCTAACGTTGCCCTACTCGGTTACGCCCGAATGACTGCCTCCAAACCCTAATTAAAGGCGGAGTCAAAGGCGAAGATCATGGGCAATTATGGTGAAGATCATGGTCAGTTATAGGAAGATCGTGAGCCCATCAATCAAGGGATCCGTTACAAGGTTTACGTCTGTGTATAAATAGAAGTTAGATTGAAGATAAAAGGGTTAGCAAATTACTGAATACTGGAGCTCTTTGAGATACTCATTGTAATACAATTATAGTGAACATCTTGAGGACTCTCACCTCCGTGGACGTAGATCTTTCTCTTGATCGAACCACGTTAAAACTCCTGTTTTCTTTACTGCTTTCTATAAATCTTTCATACCTACGTAGACAGATTTATCATTGGCGCCGTCTGTGGGAAAACTCTTGAACAAAAAGCTGTGTTTTCTACAATCTAATGGCAAGGACACGTGCAAACGCTAGTACTGCCGGCGATGTCGGTAACAACCGTGCAGAGGACGATCAGGTGGTCACACAACGCCGAGGAAAAGGGATTGCGGACACCACCAGCGGTCACACACCTGAGGGCTACATGGAGAATGCTTCCATACACCCTCAGGATCGCCGCCCTAACGAAGAGGAAGATACCGACCTCAGTACCGGTGAACAGGAGGTTCACCGCTCCCACGAGGTCCTCGGTCGAGCAGTGTCCGAGTTCCTCAATGCCAATCTCAACCAATTCCAGAGTTTCCTCAACCAGAGGACAAACGGAGCGGGCCCCTCAAGAGTGCCCGAAGTGGTGATTATAGGCAATCGAGGTCGTTCATCTCGCCGAAATAACCAACGTTCACCGCGGCACAATGACCGCCCCAATACCCGGGTTCATTCACCCTCTTACCCTCCGCGAAGCCGTTCTCCACCTCGACGTGATACCCATGTGAATGGACGGGAAAGAAGGGAGGAAAGGCGAAGTCGAACTCCCCCTCGGAGGGACGACAGACGCCGCTATCGATCTCCCACTCCTCCGGAGAGGGATGGTAACGAGCTCCCTGATTCGACCGGCACGGACGAATTATCTCTCCTTTTTCAAGGGAGATTCTGGATACACCCTTGCCACAGCGATACCGGGCTCCGAATATTGCTGCATACGATGGCCTTGGAGATCCTTCTGACTTCCTATTTGCCTATACCACCAACATGGCGAACCAAGGGATAGAAGATTTCCATATGTGTAAGGTCTTTCCCGAGGTGCTGATCTCTAACGCTCGACGTTGGTTTACCTCACTTCGCCAGAACATCATCCATTGCTTTAAAGACCTCATGGATCAGTTCAAATGACGCTTTTACCAAAAGATGCCGCCTCAACAACCTTCATCCGATCTGCTTACAATCCGCCAAGGGCGGGACGAGACGATGTCGAATTTCGTCTCCAGATTCATCATGGAATCCCTTAAAATAGATGAGAGTAACGATCTCTACATCATCAACGCATTCAAGAACGGGATCTGACCTGGTGCTCTGAATAAAGAGATCACCCGCGACGGTAGAAGACGACTAGTCGCTTTGGACCTTGGTCGACAACTTTGTCAAAGGGACGAGTCGGACCGGAAGAGAGAGATCTGGGATGAGCAATGATTGAAAGAAGGAAGCGGAGGATCGGGGCGAGGTGCTTTGAACGCGAAGTGCGTTCGAAAGAATCAAAAGGGCCCAAGAGAATCAAGGTGGGACCTCGCCAAAACCCCAGTAATAGCGGCGCCTCTATTCAAATCCAGTATGAAATATTTGAGCTTCACATCGAGCTCTTTCCAAAACCTCCTCCTATGAAAGGAGGATCCAAAAAGTCAACGGAAAGTATTGTGACAACCACCGTGGGTACGGTCACGATACGTAAGATTGCAAGTCCTCGAGCTCTCAGTTGACGAGCTCAAGGAAGGAAGGCCGAAGAAGTACATCGGCCGACTGGGCGGGTAATAAAAAGCGCAGAGGGAAAAATGGAGGTGGTAACAACTGCGGACCGACCTCAACGGCAGCCCGACCTGAAGATGACGAGGACGAAGGTCCCAATGCAATGGAGCAGGTCTATGCTATAACCGGACTGCCAGTTGGTACGACGAGGTCGTCACTTAGAAATGAAGCTCGGAGGTCGACCCGAGGAGCCGAAAACAAGCGACTCCGGGATGGAGAGAACATCGTGTTCTCCAAAGACGACCCAAGACCAAGATCATGCCTCACGAGGACACTATTACTATACAAGCCGTGGTGGGCAACAAGAATGTACATCGGGTCTACAATGACATCTGAGCCTCCGTTAGCATCATATTAGGAGTTGCACGGATAAACTTGATGTCGGAGGAATTAGTACACCCGCACCTTCCCGATTATGAGCTTTACTCAAGAGGCGGTTCAACCGAAGGTGTCATTACCCTTCCGGTTACTGTAGGACGTGCTCCTGTGTCGGTTACAAGGCCATTCAATTTTTTCTCGTCCGAGCTCCTCTCCATACAACATTATCCCGGAAGAGATTGGTCAGTATGCAACCAGGCCGTCGCTCCGTGTACCACCTCACCATTAAGATACCCACCCCGTGGGAGTGTTAAGCATTCGGGGTGACCAAACGGCGCCTAAAGAATGCCTACGAGTCTCAACCCAAGATGCGACCTTACCTTAGGCCTAGCAATTACAGAACCCTCCGAAGTTGCCACCTGGGGATGATCTGACTGAGAATCTTCACTATACGACGACGACCCTTCCAAAGTTGTCAAGGTTGGCACCCAGGTTCGATCAATCTTCGCCAAGTCATGCGACTTCTAAGGAATATAGAGATGTATTTGCATGGTCTCCGTTGGATATGGTAGGGGTCTCGCCCGAGCTCATAACTCATCGTCTCAACATCGATCCCGCTACTAAACCAGTTCGTAAGAAGAGAAGTTTTGCCGCTGAGCGCACCGGTCATAAGAGACGAGGTAACCCAACCTGTGAGGCTAAAATCAGACGAGGTTAAATACCCAACCTGGATGGCTAATCCGTTGTAGTTCAAATCCGTGAGGGATGGCGCATGTGTGTCGACTATACCGACCTCAATAAACACCGCCTAAAGGATCATTACCCTCCCGACATTGACAAGAAGGTGGAAGCATTGGTGGGGCATGAGATCTTGGTTTCTGGATTTATACAAGGATACCACCAAGTCTCGATGAGCCGGAGGACGCCCCAAAACAACGCTCATTATCGACTTGGTGTCTTTGCCACTGGAAGATGCCTTTCGATCGAAAACACCGGAGCTACCTACCAAAGGATGGTGGACGCGATCTTCAAAGATCACATAGGGGAAATTGTTGAGGTCTATGTCGACGATATAGTAGTCAAAAGCAAAAAAGCTGAGAACTGCGCCGTTGACCTCGAAACTATTCTTCAGCTCCTCAGGTCGGCCAACCTCAAGCTTAATCCCCAGAAGTGCACATTCGTGGTGAAGACGGGTAAATTTCTGGGATGCTGGGTTTCTCAAGAAGGCCTGAAAGCCAATCCTACCAAGGTGAAAACGGTGCTCGACATGCAGGTCCCAAGAACCATCCGTGAAATACACAAACTCACCGGATGCCTGGCCGCCCTCAGCAGATTCCTATCTCGAGCTACCGAAGCAGCTTCCCTTCTTCAAGATCCTGAGGAGAGCTCCAGATTTCACCGGCAGAAGAACACTGTGTCGCCGAAAGCGGTCAAGGAATATCTCGCCGACCGCCGACACTATCCGCCCCAAAGCAAGGTGAAACTCTATCGTTATATCCGCCACCCTGACGAGGCAATCAAGTCGCGATATTGGTGCGAGATGAGATGGGACGGCAACTCCCCATCTACTTCATCGGTCGGGCTCTCAAAGGACCGAGACGAGGTACACCAACCTCAAGAAGGTAGTTCTAGCCACGTGAACGCAAGCGACGCCCGGCCTTACTTTCAAGCTCACTCCGTCTGTGTACTAACGGACTTACCTTTAAGGCAAGTTTTATCAAAACCGGAGTCATCTGGACGTATAGCTAAGTGGGCACTGGAGCTCGGCGAACACGACATCTCATATTCCCCCAGGCCAGCCATAAAAGGGCAGCCCCTTGCATTTCCCGTGGAGGTCAAATTCACCGAGGTCGTCTCTACCAGCGAGGTCACTCCCGCCCTCACGGCGGAGGAACCTGTCCTTGCATCACCCGTTGGTTGTTGGCAGATGTATGTGGACGGAGCTTCATGCAAGACGGGCAGCGGAGCGGGCATCCTCCTCCTCGGCCCAGATAAGCAAGAAGTGACATACGCCCTCCGGTTTACCTTCCCGACCACCAACAACGAAGTGGAGTACGAAGCACTGATCTCAGGACTCCGCCTAGCAAAGGAATTGAAAGTGGACAAAGTCCAGATATTTGGAGATTCCCAGGTCGTGGTAAACCAGGTCTTAGGCACATACGAGGCTAAGGAGGATCGAATGAAGCAGTACCTTGAGAAGGCAAAAGAGATGCTGGCCTCATTCAGATACTTCAGTATTAATCAAATCCCACGAGGGGAAAACAGCCGAGCTGACATCCTTAGTAAATTGGCTTCGTCATCGGCAAATCCGCCAGTAGAGGAAGTTCATTCCAGAAGCATTGAGGCGCCCCACGTCAGCGTTATCTCGTAGGTGAACCAAACCGGACGAAGCCCCTAAAACATACCGGAAGTTGGCACACTACCTCGGGATCGGCTTGAGGCCAAAAAGATGATGGTGAAATCCCAGAAGTATCTCATATATGAGGGCTCTCTCTATCGTAAGTCTTACCTTCAACCCCTCCTGAGGTGCCTTGGGCCAGAAGAAGCCGACTACGTGCTTAATGAGATTCACAGAGGATCTTGCGGAAGCCATATTGGGTCACGAGCTCTTTCAAAGAAGACGTTGAGGTCGGGATATTATTGGCCCACCCTTATTCAAGATTCAGCCGAGCTCGTCAAAAGGTGTCCGAAGTGCCAGCTTCACTCCACGGTCAAAAAGCTACCTCAGACCGATCTGAGCAGCCTGCAGAGCCCATGGCCTTTCATGCAATGGGGGATTGACATTGTTGGTCCGTTCGACCGAGCACCAGGTCAGCTTCGATATTTAGTTGTAGCTATAGACTACTTCACAAAATGGGTCGAAGCTGAGCCACTTTCGAACCTCACGAGCAAAAGGATTCAGACCTTCGTATGGAAGAATATAGTGCGCCGCTCGCATACCGCACGATACGGTCTCGGACAACGGCACCCAATTCGTCGACAAAAATTTCAAGGAGTGGTGCGAAGAGCTCCAGATCGATCAACGCTTCACCTCGGTCGCACACCCGCAAGCGAATGGTCAGACCGAGGTGACAAACCGCATGATTATACAAGGATTAAAGAAAGAGGCTAGACCGAGCTAAAAGCGATTGGGCTGAAAACCTCCCCCAAGTCCTCTAGTCCTGAGTAATCCACACCCGGACTTCAAGACGGAGAAACGCCTTTCACTTGGTCTATGGGCGAGGCCGTCATACCACCGAAATCGGCGCCAAGCCCACGACTCTTCACTTTGACCCGGATGGGAACGAGGACGACTGCGGGCCAACCTTGATGCCCTCAAGAAAACGCGAACTCGCCTTCATAAACGAGGCTAAGTACAAGGGCCGGTCGCACGATATTACAACAAAGGGTCAAAGCCTCCAAGATCGCAAGTAGGCGACTTCGCCTTACGAAATAATGAAGCCAGCAGAGCCGAACGACTTAACAAATTGATCCGACATGGGAAGGCCCATACCGCTGCTCACGAGGACCTCGGCAGGGGCCTACAAGCTATCTCACTTATCCGGTGCACTTATCCCCTAACCCGACATATCTCTCATTTAAGGAGGTACTTTACATAGTTTCGATTTCGGATCGACCTCATGTTAGCCTCCTTACTTGCTTTGCCGGTGCGATGTCATATGCTTGTTGAATAAAATATTTATTATTCTAATGAGTATTTCATCTCGCTCGTTTCATTCATATCACGAACATCTATTCGATATACCGCATTTAACCTTCACGAGGAACGCCTCACGAAGAGAAAAAAAACCTACTAAGTAGGGTACTCACTAAGCGCCGCACTCGTCAGATTACTCATTAATATGAAAGTCTACATGCACGCATACTGATTGCTCATTAAGTTGAAAAATCTACATGTAAAGGACATCTAGATCGGATCTCATCAAATTATGACCCTTTATTTGGGAAAATATACACTACAGATACAAGATAAATACATTTACGACCAAAACGAAGTCTAAGCTATGTTTATACCTCTCAAGAGGAAAACGACACTTCAAACGAGTCTAAATACATTTATATCTACATACAAAGTTCAACGTCAGATCTGACTCATTCGGACTTAGGGCTCCGCCACGGACTCACCGGCCGAGGTAGTTAGAACAAAATCCCTGTGTCGGCGATGAATACCGGAATGAACTCGGTGCCCTCCACCCAATCAATGAGGACGGCACCACCGCCCCTGTCCGGGTGCGATCGACCCGACAGGCGGGCTCGGCCCGGGAATGCAATCATGCACCCGAGGCCAACCTCGACCCCGTGAGCCGTGCGCGGCCAAGACCACGCCCGCCCCCGAACCGTCACCCTTCCACGCCGACTGCTGCCCGCCTCGCACGCCTCGCCGACCGCCGAAAAGTCTTTGTCCTCTAAGCTCCCCTTCGTGTGGACCCATTAGACGGAGCACTTGGCGTGATCGTAGCCGCCTCCTCTTCGTGCTCTTCAATTATTGGACCAGCGCGCGGCAGAGACTCATCATGGGGCGGGGCATGCGACGCTTGCGAATGATCTCGTACATCCGCATGTATTTCGTGATAGAGTCGAGGCGTCTTTAAACTTCTTGCTATTTCGCCCCTCCTCATCCTCGCACCATGCCTCCGCCAACAAGCTCGAACTCGATCGTCGGCTTCAGATATGGTAGTTCCACCATCCGTGGATTACCTTTCATACTGCATGCTCTTCCGAGATCCGAGCCAGCCTCCTCCGCTGTCACTCGAGCTGCTCCTCGCATTGCATCGCCGTCCTGGATCACGTCCCAGATAAATCAGCCCCGGACTTCAAGTTGTGTAATCCTTAACTTTAACGCCTCGTTCTCGCCGAGGTGAACCACTTGCGATCGACCTCATGCAACTTTCGCTTGGTGCCGACGATGCCGAGCCGACATCCATGCTTGGCGTAACTCGAGTCATTTCGTGACCGATTCCTCCGGTCGCCACCTCTTCATCCTTCTCGACTAGAGCACATCGGACTTCTTTCGACTTTGTTAGTAACTCATGATCGAGTCCGGTATTGAGATGTGGAATGCTAGAAATAAACAACACAAAAGGCATTTTAACAAGATATGTCTATTATTCAAAACGGAAGTTTGTACAACATGTGGTCCTATCGACCCGGCAATTGACTATTACATTAGGTCCATGACCCTGTGCTCATTGTCGGACTCTCCGACCTCTGTTTGTGCCGCTTTCGCTTTCCTCCAAGGGTGTCGATCTCGGAAGGATGTCCGAGCTCGGTCTGCCGCCTCGGTTTCGGCTCTTACCTCGGCAAGGAAGGCTCAAGCTCCACATCTTCATCTTCCTTGCACTGAGTTACAGCCTCCGCCGTCAGGAGCGAGGCAGAAGATGCCAAGGCATCCACCACGGGGAAGGAGGTCGCCCCAGCGATTATGCGGGCATAATTCATGCATACCTCCCGAGGTGCGACCTCAACCCAACCGTGTTGGGCCTTGTCAAAATCAGGTCTCTCGGTCGCCAGCTTCTCTAGGTGGGCGATATCACTGCGGCCTCATCACAGTGCCGGTCGGAGATGAAGGAGGAAAACTCTCCGACTCGATAAGCTCACGCTGGCGAAGGCCCTCAAGATAGGTCCTTGCCTCGCCAAGAAGTGCACTTGTCTCTGCTGCCGACTTCTTCTCCGCCTCGGCGCCTCCTCCCGCGCGCTCCACTTCAGCCGGGCCACTGTAGGCCGGTCCTTCTTCTTAGGGGCGCCTCGGCGGCCGCCTTTGCCACTTCGGCGTTCGCCTTTGCAAGTTCGGCGTCCGCCCTGGCAGCGTCCAGCGGATTCAAGAATGCCCTCGAGGCGTCGGCGGCGATCTTTCTCCATGGCCTCGTATTGCGAGGCGCCCTCAACAACAAGACCGGCCATGCGGCGCATCTCACCTGCCATCGAGGCCGCATCCTGAATATAGAACAATTAGCAACACGTAACGACAAAATTACAAGGAGAAGAGTAGCGACTTATACCTTTGGGAAGGATAGAGGAGTGCTGGAAGCCGGCACCTCGGGCAGGGACTGGCCATGGACCTCGATCTCCAGCGTCGGACTCGAGGTTGCCTGAGGGCCAGTCAGTAAGTCCCTCAGGGCGTCCACCACCACGGGCTGCTGGGTGGACTCGTTTCGCCTCGCCTTCTTCCTCGCGGGCTCCCTTCGATCCGATGGTGCAGGGCGCGTCGAGCCCGCAATATTGACTTCTCTGCTAGGGTCAATCTTCACTGCATACAGAATAAGAATGTCGTTAGCACAACAAAATCAGACAGGGGAAAAGATAAAGATAAGAAGGTTGCCCTCACCCAAATCAGACCCTGATAATGGAGCCTCTGACCTATATACACTCAGCCCCGCATTGTTCAAGTCATCCTCGGTATAATTAATCGAGAGGATCTCACCCATATCGTTCAACATCTTCTCCATAGGGCCCAGGGGATTGATTTTCACATCCTTCATCGCCCGAGGCCCCACTCATACCTCGGATACCCTCACCCAGAAGAAGAAGTATCTATTTTGCCAGTGGGATACCTTCGAGGGGGAAGCTATCTTAAACTTCAGACGAGGTGACAGATAATACACCCCTCCTATAGACTTGATGCTAAAAAAACGCATCAAGACTTCAAAAGAAAACTCCTCGCCTATGCCATAACAGGCCAGCCCTAGCCCAACCGCCGACCTAATAGAATTCGAGGTCAGTTGGCATATGGGGATCCGAAAATACTCTTGAAGGCTAAGGAAAATAGGGGCAAAAGGAAACCTAAGCCCAGCTATTAAACTATCTACAAAAATGGTAATAAACCCCTCCGGAGGGGCCATCGCCCTATCATTGGGTTTCGGCAGGCACCACCATGCATCCTCTGGGATGTGGTATTTCTCCGCAACCTCCAAGAGCTCCTCTGTCGTTAAGGTTGATCTCGCCGCACCAATCCTGATGCCATCCCATACCGATGACACCGGTGAAACCCTAGAACTAAGTCCTATAGATTTACCTAGGCGGTTGTGGCATATGTAATCCCTCACATCGAAATCTGGGCGGCCAGAACCCGAAACCGAACCAGAATTATCAGAGCGAGAAGAGGAATGAGAGGATGAAGAGTACATACTTACTTTTTCTGGAGCGAGATATCCGACTTCTTCAAAAAAAAAAAATTGAAAGAGGAACTTGGAATTTCTGCAAATATGCTCTCTGGAATAAAGTGTCGAAGAAGAAAGTGAACAGTCGCCTCATTTGGGCCTATTTATAGGAAAAATGGCGCCTAAAATCTGCCGCTTCGTTTATCACACGTGCCTATCTACGATTGGATGTGTGATCAACGCGCGCACGCTGTTCGAAATGCCCAACTACCGCCTGGCGCGTATGACGTACTCTATGGTAAGACAGACCGCCAGTCTGATCACGTAATGATTACATTGAGCTCGGACATCGGACTACGCCCATGTCCTCCTCAGGCCGGCAGAAGTCATTCAGGTCGGACCTCAACGTCCTCCAAAAAGGCAGGAGCCATACAGGTCGCACCTCGTCTTTCCTTCAAGAAGCCGCTACCCAAATCAGACCTCGGTTCCCTGTCAACGAACAACCCCCCCTTACAAGAGATTTTCCCTTCAGATCGGACCTCGGCATCCTCCATAAGAGCAAAGCCGCTTCAACCAAATTTCGGTGTAAACTATGCAAAGACCGCTATCCAGGTCATAATTCGGCTTCCTTTTGCGGCAACAGACGAGAACCTTCAACGAACAACTTTAGCCAAGCAACATCCCGCCTCGGCCAAGCGCATTCTCCGCTTCCCCTCGGCAAGGCTATTCCTTGACTTTTCGGGGGCTATGATAGGATATGGCCCAACCTCTCAAAGCCCACTAGCAGCCCAAACAGTGGGCCTAACCTAACGTTGCCTACTCGGTTACGCTGAATGATGACCTCCAAACCCTAATTAAAGGCGGAGTCAAAGGCGAAGATCATGGGCAATTATGGTGAAGATCATGGTCAGTTATAGGAAGATCGTGAGCCCATCAATCAAGGGATCCGTTACAAGGTTTACGTCTGTGTATAAATAGAAGTTAGATTGAAGATTAAGGGTTAGCAAATTCTTGAATACTGGAGCTCTTTGAGATACTCATTGTAATACAATTATAGTGAACATCTTGAGGACTCTCACCTCCGTGGACGTAGATCTTTCTCTTGATCGAACCACGTTAAAACTCCTGTGTTCTTTACTGCTTTCTATAAATCTTTCATACCTACGTAGACAGATTTATCTTTCAGCATTTCTTGTTTTTCTTTTTCTTTTTTCTTATTTAGAAATAGGAAATATGGGAATATTTGTGCTTTCAAGTTTCAATCATGTCACAAGATCCCTATCTGGGAAGAAGAACACAAATTGATTAGTATTACCGTAAGTGGTTAAATTTTTATAAATTGTATATTTGGACTATAATTTTGTTATTGCTTGTAGAGTCGTGTTATCTATTTAATTTTGGTTCGGATTATTTGTCTCCTAGTTTTCTTTGTCCACTATATCCAACTATTACGATAATATCTATTATAAAATTAAATATTATTATAATATAATAAATCATACTAGTATTTTTCACATAATTATTAGAGCTACAAAATTGTAAATCACGTTTATAAAATAATCAACTTGGACGATCAATTACTACTAAAAATAAAAAACTAAATGTTAAAAGTAAATATAACTCTAATTGAATAGAATGAAAAGCCATTTATCATCACAAGCGACTGTATACTTATGTACTCCAAACTTGTTAATTAAATTCTGACTTACTCAAACTTATCAATATTTAAATTCTGACTTATTATTATTAGTAATATAGTTTTATTTTATAAATTAGTTTATTTTTATTTAAATTTAAATTATCAGAACAAGCGACTGTATACTATGTACTTGAATTGGGTAGTACAATATATGGTAAAGAGACTTTGTGGTGATGTATGAATATTATAATGTGGACTACTCATATTCACACACATGAAAAGTTTGAATCTCATGATTACTAATTCGATCTTAAATATTCTAAAAAAAATCTAATGAACTATATTCTATAGCATTTCAATTAGATGCTTTCAATTTTCACTATCACATTTCAAGATTTTCACAATTCATGACCAATGTTAACAATCTATAATGCAGTTATGGAAAGAAAAGGCTAAAACTTATTAAACTCTTGCATTTTTTAGGTTTTGAAATAAATGGACGATTTTTCCTTGTTCACCAAAAGGGTAACTAATTTATTACTAAAAATAAAAAATAAATTAAAAATGAAATATGGAATATCTAACCTTTTTGTATGAAAGAAACATGCAAATGAAATCAGAATGCAGCACAACTGTCTGCTCAATAAGAGGAGACACACATGGAACTTTTTTTTTATATATACAAAAATAAACCTAGAGAATGTTTTGTGTTTGGCCACATACGTGATATGCTCCAATAACTTTGTGACAATCATTTCAAGCCCTAATTTCATTAATTTTCTTTTAATAATAATAATAAACTATAGTAAAACATGAATTTTGTCCTCCGTGCAAAAACGCAAACAAACATCAAGAATATTCATTTCAACACCATAACACCGATCTTTCAAATGAGAATATTTTCAATAACACCCAGGACGGATCCAGAAATTTAGTGTAGGGGGTGTTGAGTATAACATGTATGTAGTCGGCGATGGACGTAGAAAATTTTTACTAGTTATATTTACTTGATACTCTAAGAGAATGGTTATGAGAGATGAGGAGTGTCGTCTCCTTTGAGTACATATTACACTTTTTATTTAAGTATATATTCATTCTCTACTTCGATATTTATTTCTTTTAATTTTTTTAGACGTCTTTCAACTTGTTTTTTCCTTGCCCCACCCCTAACCTCATTATACAAAATTATCTTGAACATAAATATTTTTTGTATGAAAAATATGAGATTTTAAAGTTGGAGTTCTCCATTATTGGTTATATTAATATTTGTAAATATAGATTTTTAATTCTAATTAAAATATTAATTAACTAAATGATGTTAAGTCTTGAATTTTATATAACACTTTTAGAGGATTTTTTTTTAAATTTTATCACTTTTACGCATCTAAATATTATATAATTTGTATATTTAAAACTTATGAAAAGTATATAAAGAATGTGATTAAACTAACTATTGCAACATAAAAATATATATATTCGTAGTCTTGTGAAAATAGTAATAAGAAACTTCCTAAAGTATTAGAACTATGATTAATGAATATGGAACAATTGAGAGTTGGAAAAAAATTCAAATTTTCCATTCTCGTGATTATACTAGAAAAAAAGTGATCAATTCCTTGTTCAAAATCGTGGAAAATTATTAACCAAAAGTAAATCCAATATGTTATGTAATTTTGTTCATATATGTTGCTACATATCATGTAAGGATTAGGAGCTTTAAATTAAAATTTTAATTATTTGGGGTAAGCTAAATTGAAGTTGAACTACATATAATATATATAAATATAAGAAGAAATTTTGGGACTGCACTGGGCTCCATGAATAGATCCGCCCATGATAACACCAAGATACGATATCACGATTTTTTCCAGATAGTAATACTAAAGAGCGATCATCAGAAAAAAGAGAATAAGAATAATGCCCGATAAATGGACGTGACGAAACCATACCAGTCCAATGTACCATGCATGACTGCCAAGCCAAGACATGGAGAAATTGACAACGGTTGATCAATGGTCCTTGTAGGAATATTGGACATGAAACTCAAATATCTTTTGATCAATGGAACATATTTGATTGGGCAAAGGATAATTTTTTCTGAAAATGTGGTCTCTATTTCTATGATAAAGGGACTGGAAAAGGATTAAAAATCAAAGGAAGGAAAACAAAGATGAAAAAATGAAGTATAGAGTGAGATTGACAGGGCACGTTGGAGAAAATGAAAAGAAAACAGAGGAAAAGGAATAAAATCCTAAAATGCTGGAATAATTAGGGCAAAGGGGGGCAGGGAATCTACATTAAACATACATCTGTGGAGAGGAAAAAAGTAAGCACCTGTCACAAGCCTGGGTAATCATTGGATGGCATGCAACGACGTACCCTTTTCAATGCATGTGGTACTTACACTCTTTGCAAAAGAAAAAAAGAAAAAGAAAAATTGTATTCTTCACCAAAATGATGCATATATAGGCGTTTAGAAACTTATTGATTTCGACTCAAATGAAAAGAAAGAAGGGAATAAAGGGTGATTTGTTATTTTGAAGTAGGTTACTTTTTTACAAGCTTTATTTTTTGTTACTATTACCTTTGGTTTTTATTCTTTCAACCGTGTAGTATTGAAAAATATTTCGCTATAGTCTCCAAAGGGGCCAGATAGGGCATAATTTTATTGAGATAAATAGAAAGTAAGATTTCGACAGTACAGAAAAATCAGGTGTTAAACAAACGATAGTTTATGGCATGAAATTCGAGGGATTTTTTCGTGTAAAATTGTTTCATTTTTTGGAACGGACCAATAAGAACGGAACAACACAAAAAAGAAAACGAGCCAATAATAATAGGACGGGGAGAGTACTATTCTACTCTGATAAGCTTCATAGTTCATACCTTTTTGGCCCATACTAAACATCCTCTTATGCATTTTATCTATTTTGATTAAAAGAAAGGTCCACAAAGATTGGGTCAAAGATTGAATTTCCATTTGGCCCAAATGTCAAGTAACTTGTGACACCCAGCTAAAGAGCTTGAATGGCTATCGAATTGCCAACAAAATTACCGACTCTTTAAAATTCAGCTACAGATGATCTTGTTTATATTTATTTTTATATTTTTCCTAAGAAACACTGAAAAGGAAAATATTGTATTCAAATATTGTCTCATACGTCAAGATCTGTGAAACTGTATATGTATCCGGCTCCAAACATGAACAAATACCAACAAAATTACCGACTCTTTAAAATTCAGCTACAGATGATCTTGTTTATATTTATTTTATATTTTCCTAAGAAACACTGAAAAGGAAAATATTGTATTCAAATATTGTCTCATACATCAAGATCTGTGAAACTGTATATGTATCCGGCTCCAAACACGAACAAACACCAACAAAATTATTAATATGTCGTCAGTTATGAGTTTGGATCCTCATATGATCGTCGTTTTATGGATCTTAACTTGTGAAACAGTCTCATCCATACATTTTAAAGATCAAAATTATTTTCCACAAGTGGAATCTCAACATTTGCTCCTAATTCGAGGTGATATGGACCATATGGTGCTCATATGTTGGGTCCCCAATAATTGAGATTAAGTAGATTTGTCACATATCATTATTCTTGATTGAAATACAGTGCATAAGACTCTAATATTTTACGGCCGAAAGTCAAGAGTCCAAACTCATTAACACTATTTTAGCCAAATAGTTCTAACTTCCTCAAAAATAAAAAAATAAAAAAATGAACTTGACTTGACTTGACTTGAAGCTTCCTTGAGAATTACGAGGCTTTTCCTCTTTTATTCCCTAGAAGTTTCCGATCGTCACTGAGAAATTTCTAAGAAAACCACTCTGTTCGATTATACACCTTTTAATATCGTGTGAAACTAAAACGGGCATGTTTAAAACTCATGTTAAACTTCATCATCAATCTCTTTTCTTTGGTCAAACTATATGACCCAAATTAACTTCTTCTTTTTATCAACTAAGCAACGTGTTCTTCGATGTTGACTCGGCCATAGAACTTGTACTTCCTCGGACATCAAAGATCAATATTATACGGTAAAACCAAGAAAACACAAAAAAAAGGTCGATACATCTGAAATAAGTTAAGCAACTAAGATTAACAACTAAGAATATTTATAATATCGAAATATAAATGTGATTTATAACTAGAACCTGACAAATTTTAATTAATTGATGGTAGTACTAGTCATTTTGCATTGGAATAAGTTGGTTTATTGTGGGGCTATAAAAATAAAATTAAGAGATAGTCTTTTATACGGATATTGATAATTTTATTCAATATAAATGATATAAAAAATAAATTATATTTTCTTAAAAATAACTGATAATTTTGTTTATCCGCACCGTATCGATAAATATATATGAATTTTTGTATAAAATTAATGCTTCATTCCACCCAATATTTCTTTACTGTGAAAATACAAAAGGACAACAAATCAAAATAGCCGAATGCAAATGACAAAACACCTCAACAATAAACTCTCTCTATCTCTAATCAGAATTTGAGATTCCCTTGTCCTCTGGTGACGGTCCAATGGTTAAGGTGGGTTCCTGTGGTCGAGAGGTCACATATTCGAACCCCACCAAACGCCTCTATGAGTTTGAGTCATCACACCTGGTTTCCAAGTGTGGTTTATCCGTCTCTGTGTAGTTTGCGGGTTATTATGCGAGGCGTGGGGTTTACCCAAGACTGTGCCAAGATAATGACTACGGGTTCGATGAAAAAAAAAAAAGAATTTCGAGATTCCCACTATTTTATTCTAACATCTCCTTCTCAATCATTATTGTTGAACAAGGGCATTATTGTCAATACGACTTTGAGGATACACTTTGGCAATTTGGCTGCGCCATCAAGAATCGATAATGGTTTGACAATGTCACGAGCATTTCGTTGCAACCATTCATAGAGCACCCTTAATAATTTAATATTTATATTCACGTGGGAGTGCGCGTGTGTGAATACAATTTAAGATACATTAAATACAAATTTACAAATCTTAATTGAATATTACTAAATCTTATTTAATTCCTAATTAATTGTTAATTCATTCATTAATTACTAACTGTTAATGTCTACATGCAAGTTTTTTGCGTTTACAATTCACTTTTCTTCTCAAACGTTTTCTTTGGCAATATAAAAACTCAATTAAATAATGAACTGAACTGCGAATTCTTCCATTTGGCCACTCTAATCTTCAAAGCAAATCTCACATGTAAGGCTCTAGCAACTCTAGCATCCACCAGAAATTAGTGTGTTCAGTTAATTTGTCGTTTTATTCATATTTAGGTTGCACTAATAGGGTGTTTGGTTGAGCTTTTATAGCCCCAAAATAATTTATAAGTTGTTTTTTAAATTTGAAAAACAGTTTATAAACTGTTTTGGGGAGCTTATAAGCTCAACTAAACACTCTCTAAATCCAGCCAAACTTCTAGTTCGTCAAGTTTGTGGTACAAACTAGTGACTTATTTTCTAGAAAATAATTTGAAACGAGATTCTTGCGATAGATTAATGAAGTCCACCACGCTAAGGGCATAATTGTCTGTCCATTAGTATCTTACTATATCTATGAGTATAATAATAAAATAATACTAATATGTTATTGTGTTCGAATTTACTCGTGAAGATGGGCTGTGGAAGAAATCGTCACGCCTTACAATTTACAAATACTATTATTTAATTTATTTGTCGTTAGTGCCATATAAGAATCTTTGCTAGTAGTTAGACATAATCAATTATTATACAAATTCATAAAATTTACTAATTGATTACTATATTCCGGTTATATACGTACAGTCAAGAAGAGAGAGAGAGGGTTCATACGATACCAACCAAAATTCAGTACTAATTAATTCACAAGATACCAACCAAAATTCAGTACTAATTAATTCTTCCCACCCTCATTATATATTCCAAGATTTTATGCCTTACAAGTTACAACCATTCACCCCAATCGCCTTCCTCGCTCGAATAGAGAGAAAAAGAGATTCAGAGAGTGTGTGTGGCGATGAGCGAGAGCAGAGGCGAAGCGGCTCCCCGCAGCTTGGAGCCATGGATCGAGCTGAGAGACAAAGTGGTGTTGGTGACCGGCGCGTCGTCGGGGCTTGGCCGCGACTACTGCTTGGACCTAGCTAAAGCCGGCTGCAGAATCATAGCCGCAGCGCGGCGGATCGACCGCTTAAAATCACTCTGCGACGAGATCAACGGCCGAGCCTGCTGTTCAAGTTCTGAACAGCCCAGAGCCGTGGCCGTGGAGATCGATGTCAAGGGAGCAGGGCAGCAATTGAAGCCGCTGTGAACCAGGCTTGGGATGCTTTTGGAAGAATCGACGCTCTCATTAACAATGCTGGTGTAAGAGGTAAATATATCTGAATTACTTTTTCTGCCAAAGGGTATTGATGAATTAATTTCTCAAGATCGTATCCCCGTTCTTTTTTGGTGAAAATAATTACTATTATTGATATTTTGAAGAACGTGACCTACTATGGTTATTTGTTTTTTAGAAATTTCAGAAGATTTCTCGTGCTCTTCCGCAATAGGCATGGATCAAATAATTCGAGCTTTCACGATGTAAAATCGACTATTTTTTAATATAAGTTAGTTAATTAGTTACATGTCCAAATCACTAACTAAGCAAAAGGGCCCTTTCTTAATATAAGGAAAATTAGTCGTAATTTCATAGAAGTGGTGGATTAAAAAATTCGGTAGTAAATCATGTGGACCAGCAAACAATAAATTAACTCTGACTTTTTTTGTTTTTTGTTTTTGTTTTTGTTTTTAACCCTAGTAGTACGACCCAATTGTTTGTCGGGATTATGGATGATAGTGGATTTCGATTTAGATCCATTGAACCATATTTATTTTTTAGGATGTACAACTTCCAAAAATAAGATTGATGGATCTGGATAACTCGATCATAATGTTTGAGATCCAAATTCGATCAATCCTGACAGATAAATCCACTTTATTTATAATATATATACTATTATTTTTTATTTTATTTATATGTAATTTGATTCCTAATTTTAATATTGAATATTCCAAATTCAGAAATCATAGATCTTTTCATTTTCTTTCGTCACTCCAATCGCCAAGCTCACCATTCTTTCTCAAATTTCTAGTTACCTTGTCACTACCCTTAACCTTAGGCTACCCCTTTCATCAAGATCCACTATTCTAGCCTCTAAACTCAAGCACATTGAGAGCCAACTTTTTCTCTCTTGAAATTCTGAAATCTCAATTTGTACATTGTTGTCGTCATCATCACAGTGGCAAGTAACTGGAACTCCATAATCTTAAAAGAGAAAAAAATATGGATCAGAGTCTAGATCTGTAGACTCCGAAGATCTTATTGATTTGGGTTTGAATCTTTTTTTGGACCCAATAGATTCGAACAGAATCCGGACCCAAGCAACATATCCAAATTTAAATTTGGGCCTAACAAGATTCGACCCATTATCATTCCTAATCTGGATTCCTTCCAACAAATTTTAACAATTGATCAGTGTATATAAATAAAAAGTTTAATTCTTTCTATCCCAAACCTTTTGTACTTTTGTATATCATCGTATCACAACTTTCTTCTTTTCCAGGAATCTTATCTTAATTTTCTAAATTTATCAATTCTATCTCATCTTTTCAGTATATACCAACTGTATTCTCAAACAATATATAAACTTTTAAAACTTAAAATTAAATGAGAACTCTTGAGCTAGTTTTATGGTCTAGATTGTCCAACTATTTTTTCAATTTTGTCGTTGGATGTTATGAAAATATGCAATGGAGAAGTAGACGTTCGATAATATTAATTAATAACATGAGCTAACAACTTAGATCGTAACTCCAAAATCCTTCAATTAATTTTGAGTTTCAAAAGTCCATATATCGTTATGAGGATAAAATTGATGTATATTGAAGAAGTTGGGATAAAATTAATAAATTTGAAATGGTTATAATAAATTCGAAAAAAGAGTCAAGAATTGGGATACAAAATTATACTATTAACTTTACATGAGATACTAATTACATATAAAGACTTCTGTGCATAATATAAAAATAAATGTAACAAAAAATCTCATACTCGAATGTTTTGTGACAGGGGTGGTGCACACTCCACTGGATTTGAGTGAAGATGAATGGAATGAGCTGATTCGAACCAATCTCACGGGAACATGGCTGGTGTCGAAATATGTTTGCCGGCGAATGCGCGACTGCGGACGAGGTGGTTCCGTCATCAACATCTCCTCCATCGCGGGCCTCGAACGCGGCCACCTACCTGGTGGTCTTGCTTATGTTGCTTCCAAAACCGCCCTTAATTCCATGACCAAGGTAATTAAGTAATCACATTTCATGGATTAATTCTACCTATTTATTGCAATAAACAAACATGGGCCTTTAATGTTTAATAATGCAGGTTATGGCCTTGGAATTAGGGGTGCACAAAATAAGAGTAAACTCTATATCTCCTGGCCTATTTAAGTCTGAAATAACGCAAGGTCTCATGGCAAAAGATTGGCTTAACAAAGTGGCTATGAAAACGGTCCCTTTGAGAGCGTATGGCGAATCGGATCCAGCATTGACATCGTTGGTACGATACTTGATTCATGATTCTTCTCAGTATGTCACGGGCAATATTTTTATAGTCGAGGCCGGAGTCACCTTGCCTGGTTTTCCGATTTTCTCCTCTCTCTAGATAATGAGTCGAGACATACATGTTCTGTTTCGTACGTACGAGTACGAGCTAGGATTATGCAGTTCATCAAGTAGCATTTGATTTGTATATATCTTCCTCACGTGTCATTGTTCCAGCCGGGAAATTGATGGCTGGTTAGAGTTATATATGTTGGATACTTGTCACAAAAATGTTTGGACCTATGAGAAATAAATAAAAGAAAAGACGATTCTTCATTTTATTTGAAAAGGTGAACGTTGATTAAGATCACAAGGGCCTAAAGTCCCAAACCAGGACATTGTGCAAGGTTGCTGAAATGTGTATTTTGAAGGAATCATTTTTGCTTAAGATTGATTTCGACCATATGAGATTGTTATTCTTATACTTATTTGTTAATACACCGTGTGTGTATTTTATATGAAAGAGACAATATCAATGTAAAAAATGAAAAGGACATGAGGCAATCGAGTACAAATAAAATTAGTAAGTAAACAAACCACTACAAAATTGCAGGCGAATAGCGACGGAAAATTCCATCGCCAATCATGTCGAATCCGTCGCTAAAATCGAGTAGCGACGGAATTATGGGATCGTTGGAAACCTGGTTGGCAAACTTTTAGCGACGGATTTATGTCCGTCGCTAATTATTAGCGACGGAATAAAACGGACATATCGATCGCTAATAGACGACCTCGAAAGCGGTCGTTCGAAATACAATCCGTCGTTATACGACTCTAATCCGTCGATTTAACGACGGATTAACGACGAACTTTGCCGTAGCTACAAAATACCGTCGCCAAACCGTCGTTAATTGACGCTACTCCGTCTCGATCCGTCGTTAATTAGAGACGGACGTTTTCGTCGCTAATTTTTTTTCGCGTAATATACCCGTCAAAACTGGCCGCCCGTAACTATTCCGCCTCTAATCCGCCGCTAGTTACGGTTTGTTCGCTTATTTCACGTTGTAAATCCGTCACGATCCGTCGCTCGTCCGTCGCTAGTCCGTCGTAAATCCGTAGCTAAAAGTGCACAATTTGGTCAGTTTCTATTTGTAGTTTGGACAGCCATTTACAACAAACAACAAACATGTTTTCAAACAATCCAAACAATCATAACAATCAAAACAAACCAATTCCGTCCAATTCAATCCAAACAATTCAAACTATCCAAATAAACGAATTCAATTTAAACAATTCAAACTATCCAAACAAACCAATTCAATCCAAACAATTCAAACAATTCAAACTATCCAAACAAACCAAGTCAATCCAAACAAACCAAACAATTCGAAACTATCCAAACAAACCAAATCAAACTAAACAATTCAAATCATACGATAAGTTTACAAATTCATAATACAACCCAAATATGATGAGGTGAGGAAACGAGAGCGATATCACGGGGTGGGGAAACGGAGCTCACGAGGTGGGGAAACGGAGCCGGCCATGAAGCGCCTATGGCCTCCTGCCGAGCGCAAGAATCGAGCTCGAACTGCTTGCACGCTATCTCTCTCTCGGCTCATCTTGCATCTGCCTCGTATTGTTGGCGCCACCAGATTCGGCCTCAGATGCCTCATGCTGCTGCTGCTGCCGCCGCCTACTATTAATCTCGCCTCAGATTGCTCCCGCTCGACTTGCCATCCGCCTCCATCTCCAATAGATAAGCTCTCGCATCGGCAGGATGGGCACTCTCCACCGAATGAGACGACACTTCGCTCTGCATGTATGTCCGTGATAGAGAACCGACTCAAACATCTATTCTTTTTCTTTGAGGAGCTCCCAAGGACATTTTGAGAATTTTAGTCCTATCAATTTACGGTGTCGCCTCATCACTCCTCCCAGATTAGCTCAACCGAGTGACATGTTCCTCAACCCGCCTGTAATATAATTCCGTACAATTATTATTTAATTAAATGCTCGTTATTGTGCTAACGAATATACTTACCGCGATACTCGAGCTTTCCGTCTCAGATAGCTCCGTCGTCGGTGGCATGATACTTGGAATACATCCCATTGGACATCTTCTATGGCTACTCCACGCTCTCTTGCCTATAAATAAGTCAAACAAATTAAATAATTAACAAGTATCACGATTCTTAAATAAATTTATCAGATCTAAAATTTCAAAGTACTTACAATCTCTCTCAGATACTCGAATGCGCAGCGTGAGCCACCCGATGCTTGACTATCCCAAGATCCTCGCCATCCGGCTCGGACATCCTGTTCTGCGGGCCTGCCGCCTTCTCTGGACGCCCGTCCGGAGCCCAATATGCCTTCCAATTATCCCAATCTCGCTCGGGGATAAATGGAGGTGGGTTAAGCGAGTCCTTCACCGCTTGATCTTGTGAACAAGATCTTTATAGCTCGCGGCCTTTTGCGCACCGAGAGGAGTAGACCATGGCCTCGTCCATCCTATCATCCCAATAAATATATTTCGCAAAAATATATGATTACAATATCAAAGGTCAAATCATAAATGACTTCGTATAAACAACACGAATCTTGAATTCATCGAAATAAATCTGATTGAACTCTTGAGGCACCAATTTCCAATTGAAGTCGTTGTGATTCATGAATTTACGGAATGACTCCGTAATCACGCGGGCTATATCATTGCTCGGACACAAAATGCTACAATTTACAGGAAATAAAGACATCAGAATGTTATAATTTATTTAAACTGAGACATACAAGAGATAACATACCCATTCACAATGGCTATCTTCTTCATCCCCTCTCTAGATGACACTGCACTCATCGCTTGAGGGGCTGGATCGTGAGATAGTGCCTCCATGCCTTCTTCTAGGCTGGCAGTGAGGCGGACGGCATGTATGATCCCGAGTGCCTCGACGTGATGACGAGGCACCTCGTCCATTGTGAGACATCTGCAAACAAAGGTAAAAATCTTGTATTAAAATTTAACAAATAATACATATCATAACGTTTTTGTGCATACTAGAAAATAAAACGATTTTGTGCATACTATATAATAAATTCAAACCCTATTCATCGTCGTCGTCATCATCATCATCATCCAATGTATGATTGTTTTACGACTCGACAATTCAACTTCATCATCCTCATCATCGATGTCTCTTCAATGTCTATGAGTGTACCGTCGGGATGAACTAGTGTCGTGTCCTCATCCACAACGACATCGAGAATCGAACCTAATGCATCCTCTTGAAAGGGAGATACTATCGATGCGAACTCTCATCCGAGACTTCCACATTAGATCGAGCTTTAATTTTGCATACTTCCCACCACTCTTTCATAGATTGTTTTAAACTTGGATATGCACAATAGTATACTTGAATGGCTTGATTGGCGAGGATAAACGGTTCGAACTTGTTATATCTTCGCGTATGATTTACGAAACCAACTTGTACTCGGAATGAATTGATAACCCCAATCGTGAAGGATCAAACCACTCGCATCTAAACAATGTTGTGGTCTTCGTTGGTAGCCCAGGATATTCCAACTCACAAACCTCCAATAATCGACCATAAAAGTCGAGTTCTTGCGTGTCTGTACCATATGTTTCACCTTTAATGCACATTCCACTATTCATAGTTGATTTTTGTGACCCATGTTCTAATGTGTGAAATTTGTACCCATTTATATAATACCATGTGTACGTCTTAATTAGAGCTGAAGGCCCTTTGGCAAGAGACAATATGAACGGATTCACAATGTTGTTAGTATGATCTTTGACCTATTATTAGTAAAAAAAACGATTAGAATGACTAAACGTACATATTAAATATTTTCTACTAATAATCATCGAACACTCACATATGCCTCAAACCAAAGCGGAAGCCTCTTTCAATCGACCTTTGAATATCGAGCTAGAGATCGGTGGATTTGATCTTTTCACATCGTCGATGAATAAACTACATCAATATATATTTACGATCCTAGTTAATAATAACAATAATAATAATTAACAATGAATTCTAAGAAAACACGACACTTACGCCATGCAAATGTCTGCAACTTCAACACAATTGAGCAACACGTATAAACGAGCAGCATCATATTCTCTACTATCCAAATATCTCGTTGACATGTTTCCAAAAGGTCTGCCATCTTACTTGAAGATTTGAAGCATATCTGGATAGTCTTCGTGCCTAATCTCTGTTTGACCATGATGCAAATCTCTGAACTTCGTTCTTACGTGATCATCAAAATAATACGAGCAAAATGTCGATGCTTCTTCTACTAAGTAAGCATTGCAGATAGAACCCTCAACCCTGGCTTTATTTCGTACGTTGTTCTTCAACTTACGTAAGTATCTACAAAATTTAGAACGTTGTTCTTCAATTGATATATATATATATATATATATATATATATATATATATATGTGATAATGTACGAGCAGTACCTTTCAAATGGATACATCCATCGGTATTGAACAGGCCCTGCAATACGGGCTTCATCAGCTAGATGAACCGGAAGATGTTCCATGGAGTCGAAGAAACTAGGGGGAAAGATGCGCTCAAGCTTGCATAAAATCACTGGAATATTTTCTTGGAGTCTGCACAGTTAAATCTTTGAAGAATAAAGATAATTATGTTACTGACTTTCCAAACATTGGGTGAGAGAAGTTCGCGAAATGAAATCGGTAGAATTATTTGCATGAAAATGTGATGATCATGACTCTCATCCCAAACATCTTGATTTTGTCATGTCTACACATCTACCCATGTTCAAACGCACCCATCCGGAAATCTTAAACCTCTTACCCACTCACATAAGACTTTTTCTCACGATTGTCAAGTGTATGAAGCCTTTGGATATTTTCTGTTGATTCATTCATCGTCAACTCAGTGCGTAGCAAAGATAAATTAAGTTCTTCTCTAGATTTGCTCGTATCTTTTGTCTTCCCTTGGACATTCATGACTGTGTTGAAGACATTATCGAACACATTCTTTTCTATGTGCATGACGTCCAAATTATGCCGAATCAAAAGAGAACTCCAGTAAGGTAGATCCCAGAAAATACTTCTTTTCTTCCATCCGCCCAATGCTTGGATATTTTGCTATTTATTTCATCACGCCAATCTACATTACGGAGACTAGTCTCATACCCATAATTAGTGAAGCTCATCTCGATCGCGCTTTCGGTGGATCGTTAGTAATCAACATGTTCTTTCTCGAAACCTCTTGATCCCTTGAAATGGGTGATTAGAGCTAGAAATTTACAATAGTTATCAAACCATGACCGCTACCACTTTTAGCTAAAGTAAAAGCATCGGTATACTCCATGCGATGCGGACAAGCTAATCTTCCAATTGTACTCCATCCGACAACATAGAGTATGCGAGAAGTCACTAATTGTCCAAAGTAATGCAGCATGCATTTTAAAATTTCGCTCAACGATACATCATAAGTAAGAACGCCGTCATCCCACAAATCTATTAACTCTGCTATCAATGGTTGCAAGAACACATCAATCTTCTCCTTCGGATTACGCGGTCCGGGCACTAAGATCGTAAGAAACATGTATTGCTCATTCATACACAGCCACGGGGGAAGATTATAAGGGTCGATATAACGGGCCATGATGAATATTGCTTTCTGATTGACCGAATGGTGAAAACCGTCGCTGAGAGTCCCAATCGCACATTACGAATTTCGATGCAAATAAAGGAAACTTCGTGTTCAAATGTTTCCATGCAATTGAGTCTCGCGGATGACGCATGACCCCATCATCGACCGACGATGCATGCTAACGCATATTTTTCATTGTAGCATTGGATGCATACAATCTACGTAGTCGAGGAGTTAGAGGAAAATAATACATCTTTTATATGCTACTTGTGCTTCCGTCGACTTCCACCACTCGAGTATTGCTCTTGAAATGAGGATGGTTATGAATTTGCACTCGTCAATTCGAATCTTGCGCCAATAAATCATGCAATTAAATGGACAACAATCAATTTTGTGTATGGGCAACCCCATGCCACGCAACAATCTCTCCGTCTTTGTAGAAGTCATCGAGCACGTAATTTCCATCTGGATGCGATTCTTTCATCGATTCGATATTTGATCAAAACCCTTCTCGATAATGTTGTTCTCTCGCTTTCCAACTCGGAAGCCGAGCCACAAATGATAATTGTGTGTGATTCGAGCAACCCGACCACGAGGTTTATCGCAAGATTCAACATGTTGTAAAATTTTGTGCATCGAATTTGGCTCCTCTTCGATCTCGTCAAAGTTGATCGTGGACCAGAAAGATCCACTACCATCGTATGATCGTATTTGGTTGACGGCCAACATCCGAATCTACAACATTGTCCCTACTTGTGGTTGTCTCTCCTGAAATATCCATGTGTGATAATTTGGAACAAACCAAATTTTGATAAGTGATATCGTCTGATATCTTTCTTCCGATAAGGTATATTCTTACACTTCTTACGGACACTTGATTTTCTCTCTATCCGCGAATAAAAGCGAGCACTAGCGAATTCAATAAAACTTTCAAGTCCTCTCGAAATTCAATATTTAATCCACCAACCGAACTAAACCTCTTATACATCCACTCACGATTGTCATTCATTCTTCAAGCTCCTAATTATAAATAATTAATTAAACATATTCAACATAAGTTGTACAATATAGACTAATTATACACTCATAAGTTTATTGAATGGAATGATCAAATCTTACTTATAATTATTAGTTTCTTATCTACAAGGCAACATAACATAATTCAAGTTTCATATACTTAATTTTAACGTAAGCATGAAGTGAGCAAATCTTACATATAAAACATCTTATTCATATACCAATTCTAACAAAATTTCGGCAGAGTAAGTTTTATAAAATTAATCACCATTTCATTCCCAATTCAACCAAACTCATCCAAATTTCACCAAATCATCACCATATGCCTAATTATACATTTAATAACTCAAAACATCTTAATTCACAAAATGATGAATTTATCATCCCAATTCACATCCAAACATATTCACATCCAAGCTAAACATATTCACAAAATGATGAATTTATCATCCCAATTCACATCTAAGCTTATCAATTTCACAAACCCAAATCACAAGACTAACTGTTGACAATTTCACTAGCCCAAATCACAAGCCCAATTCACATCTAAGCTTATCAATTAACAAATATATATCAACATAATTAACAAATATATTAACATAATTAACATAATTAACAAATTCAACACATCCAAGCATAATTAACACATCCTAGCATATTAACATAATTAACAAATATATAACAATAAAATTAAAAAATTGAAATACAAATCAATAAAAATTTAAATATAACTTGCATGTACGGCGATGTGACGGGCGGTATGGGACGGCGGTGGGCAGATGGCGGCGTGCAAGGCGGCAAGGGGCGGGGGTTAAGTGGCTGGGTCAATTGCGGGCTGGGCGGGGCTGGGCTGGGGGAGGTGAGGCGGGGGAGGCAGCGGCGGCGGCAGGGCGGCAGGCTGGGAGTGGGTTCATGATGGTGTGGGGTGGGCGAGTGGGTTCACGATGGGGGGGGGCTGGGGGCGGGCTAGGGTGGGTGTCAGGGTGGGTGGCGGCGACGTCGGCCTGGCAGGCGGGGTTGGGAGTGGGGAGGAGAGAGAGGTTAATTAGGTTCGATTATGAAATTGGGAAGAAAGCACTGTCGATATTAAATTTTTTAGCGGCGGATTAACGACGGAAAATTCCGTCGTTATAATTAACGACGGATTAACGACGGAATAAAGGGATTAACGACGGAAAAAATTTAACGACGGACACATATCCGTCGTTAATTTACGTGCAGAATTAAAAAAATAAAAAAACTTTAATATAACGACGGACTGTATTCCGTCGTTAAATTTAGCGACAGCTTTATGACGGAAATTCCAGTCGGTAAAATATTTGGGAATAAATAAAATCAAAATTAAAATTAACGACGGATTTGTTTTCGTCGCTAAATAAATTAAAAAAATAAAAAAAATTCGTTTATGTAACGACGGATCCGCGACGGAATAAGGTTAATCCAATAAAAAATACAAAAAAATTAATTTTAACAACAGATAGTTTCGTCGGTATATATAACGACGGAATAGCGACGGTAGTCCGTCGTTATCGTCACATGAGAATATTCCGCCTAGTTCCGCACGATCCGTCGCTAAAAATTTCCTTTCTATTCCGTCTCTAATCGTCGATTCACGACCAGTATTTTGCCGCCGTCGATAGCGACCCGTATTCAACCGCCGCTAATATGTCGATCCGCTATATTTTGTAGTGAACGATATGTTATTAAACGTTTTCAAAAACTCTTATATATCCGTCCGCATTGTGTGGACATACAAAAGTATCATTTATTATTAAGAAAATATCATATACATTAAAGAAAACTATTATTTGCTTAATCATCATTTACATTGAAGAAAAATATCAAAATATCATTTACATCGAAAGAAAAGTATCAAAGTCCGTATGTACATACGGATGTACAAGAAACCATCTCAAACTTTTTTATGAGGGAGTATATTTATTAGAGGCGCACTTCCATAGTGGAATTATCAATTTCACCCCATCACTAAAAACAACATTGTTTCATATAGCTAAATTAGAAAATTGATGTTATATATATATAGGAACTAACTCTTAAATGAGAATTAAGAACCAATAATCACCATTAGATTGAGCAAGATCGGACGACTTATAATTATTTAAGAAAAATTAGTTAAATCCCTAAATTTTCGCTATTTGAACATTTCATATTCAATTCTTCGTTGTTCGTGTAATTCATGTTGTTGTTCGTGCAATTTATATTGTTGTTCGTGTAATCGTAATTTTGTGCATGTTATCACATTCCAATTAATTGTTATGTTCATGTAATTCATGTCGTTGTACATATAATCGTAGTGATTGTGCATATGAGAACAACTACGTAAATGAATTTATAAAATCCCTTAATTATGTGGTTAAAATATTTGGATAATAAACTATTTATAATTAATCATGACCGTTAGATTATAAAAAATGGATGAACCATATTATTTCTTAGTTCTTAAAAATGAATTTATCATCACCCTCAAGTTTGGTTATATATATGAACTTAACAATTTAGTCTTAATTTGAATAGATTCATCATCTAATTTTCACATAGATAATATGGTCGAATCTTTAATATAAGACTACGGAGATTAGTTTAATTGCTTATGTTTAGGCCTGGCTCAAGTGTTGACACCTCAAATTATGATTTTGTCTTAGATGTTCCTTACATCTAGGGCTGTAAATGAGCCAAGCTATTCGTGAGCTATTCGGAACTCGACTCGATAAAAGTTTGTTCGAGTTTGTTTAGTGAAGCTCATTAGCTAAACAAATCAAGCTTGAGCATGGTAGTATTCGGCTCGTTAGCTCGTGAACAAGTTCGTTAACTGATTTAGCTTAAAAATATAAAATTATTAATTAGATATTTTTTTTTATAATTAGTAATTATTGTGTTAAATCTTTTAACTACTTTTATTTGTTATAAAATATCAATAAATATATTGTGTTATTGTGAATAAAATAATTTACTTTTAATATAAAATAATTAATATTCTAAACATATATCTAAATTTGGAAAGTTTATTGGGTTCGACTAAAGCTTGAATAAGCTCGTGAGCTCGAAATATTCGATAAATAAAATTGAGACTCGACTGATACTAAACAAATCAAACTTGAGCACGATAGTGTTCGCCAGATTCGGTTCGATTACACCCTACTTACATCTTCGACCACGTTCCAAAATTACAAAATATCCCAATCTTTACAGAAATTTATATTTTGAACTTATTAAAATATTTTAGAATAAACCTCAGTAAGAGCACTATCATAACAAATGTATAATATAAGCTTTAGCACATTTGATCTGCTATTTGTATTCAGAATTGAGATTGTGCTTCAGTGATCTCATAGCTGGGGTTATATTCTCTTTTGTGTTTTGGTGTTTCAATTAACTGCTCAACCTTTTTTTATTATACGAAAGCATGAGATTTGGGTGTAGCAACACAATCAAATCCAATGCTGGTACGTGATACATTGTGTGATTATTTAGAATTAACCTTTATTTGTCAAATGAAATAGGTTGAGCAGAAGCAGTGATAACTTTGCTTCATTTACAATCATAAATAAGTATTTTGACACGTTTCAATATTTCTTGTGTTCTATAAGATTGTGAACCTTCTAAAGACTGCCATGCAAGATGTTTGATGCTTGTTATATGGCACTCCAAGTTGGTAATAAACTGTGTTTCATTTCTGGTCATGATGGGGTCTCACATAATTTTTTTCCCTATGCTCATTAGCATAATCTGTTAATTTAGAGGGTGGGCTTCTGCATTAGTTAGTTAAGTTTGGTTTGTTTTAAATTTAAGAATTTGACTTGGGTAAATTATTTCCAATGAGCTATTGACCTCAATTATACGTTGAGTTTTGGTTTTAGGTTAAATATTTAGTTAAACGCGGTTTATGTTGATTGATTTCCATACTAGAAGAACTGATAATGGAGTTTGATAAGTGAAGATAAATGTGCTGGTTTATGTTGGAATTTCCTTCTCTTAAAATAAAAGAATCTTTACTACATCTTTTTGTGAGCAAAGGGATGAGCTTCTTAATGCTATTTAAGAAGCATAAGATTTTTGTTATAAGTGCACCAATCACTACATTATAGTCTTATGATTAAATTTTAGTTTAATTTTTTTTTAAATTTCTCTTGTGAGAATCTTGATATAAGGGTGAGAGTTTGCCAAATGCTTGTAATAATATAGGGGTCGAGAGGAGATGTATACTTTATGATTAGATAAATTTATCATATAATGAATTTTCTTCTATGGGTCGTGATTTTTCTTGGTTTTGGAGTTTTCCAAGTTAAATTCTTGTGTTGAGATTGTTGTTCCTTTCCTTCCTATTTTCATTTCTTTCTTAAGCATGAATGGGGATCTGATGTCCCAGCAGTTTATATTTGACTGCTCTGAGGAAGCTATTCTAATGTATGCCATTCAAAGAAGCTGCTCCTTTGTATCAAAGCTTCTACAGAGGTATGCATATAAGAAACTTTCGCATTGTGATTCATTTCATAATCCTGCAGATAATACTTATTGGAGAATAAAGTGATTTATAAATCTTTGCTATCATGTCTAGGTACTTAGATGCTAGAAATCATTGACCGAGAAAAAAGAATCACATTCCCAACTTTTATTACAATGCGTGATTAGCTATCTATTTTTGGTTGAAATGTGGTGCTAATTTTTTCATCAAATACAGAACTTAATGGGTAAAGAACCAATATTGTTTTTTTTATAACATGCATGTATACTTTTTTGGACATTATCTTCACATGATCAGAGAGAGAGAGAGTGATGATTAGACAACAAGGAAACACAAAAATTGGGATATATAGCAGGGCAACAATGACACTTGATCTTATCATATGTCAACAACTGCTGCAGCAAGAAAAACTATCTTGACCTTTATCTTATCGACACTCGATGGGCAACGGTTCAAATTATAACACTTGATGGTAACATATTGCAGGCCTTTAAGAGAAGCTTGATGATACCTTCACATGTTTCCTTGGCTTTATGTTTGCTTTTCCAGGTATGTTTGAAGTACAGTATAAACCCTGAAATATATTGCTCTTTGGATCTTCTCCATGTAGAACAGCTAATTTTAATTTGAGTTCATCCTTCTGCAATATTGCAAGGCAAAAATTCCAAAATCATGAGATGTTAAGTGCAAGATTGATGAATGAGACAAAAGAAATTATATACATCCTCCAACATTTCTAGTTGAGGTTTATATATCTGTAACCCAACATTATTATATAACATTTAGTTTTAGTTATATGTAACTTCTAATATGGAAGAAGACTCACGAGCTTTCTGTGCTTTGCGATGCTCAAATTGGACTCATCGTCTTCTTCACCAAGGCAAGCTCACCCATTAACAAATTGCTGAGAATATAAACTTTACACTACATTTTTCAGTTGTCTTTGCTCCATAGCCAGCTTTCAAGGACTCATCGTCTGACTTCAGTTGTTCAGTCAGCCCTAATTAGCAATGATGTCATTTTTGAAAAGTCAACTAATATTCTCAACACTGCAAGTTTGTGTATGAACACATGTCCCATTCGTTTCTTTGAAATTATTGATACCATTTGAAATGCTTGCATTTTATTGTTTATATTTATCATTTGAGAAATGATTTTTCTTCAGTGGAAAGAATGATCCGATGTTGATGTTGATGAATATGATTGTTTCCAGTGGCTTTTGTTTATGCTGGAGTTAGCGTGTTATTATGCAAAAAAGATTTAAACTATCAACATCATGGATATTGGAACCTCTTCATTTCTTTACGTCTCTTTATTACCCATTTTAGGTTGAAGATTTTGGAGCTAGAACTTAGAGGGTGTTTGGCTGAGCTTATAAGCTCCCCAAAACAGCTTATAAGTTGTTTTTCAAGCTTAAAAAATAATTTATAAGCTGTTTTTGGGGAGCTTATAAGCTCAGCCAAACACCCTCTTAATGGCACATCTTTAGCAAATGGCTACAGGTTTTATGGTGGTATACCCAACAAGAAATCAACAGACGTATAAGTGTGTTATTTGTAATATTTTTTGTGTAATGGATGGTTTTAGGATTGAACTTGTCATATGAATGTTTAAATGTGGTATTTTAGATTTTTATTGAATATTAAATTTATAAAAATTGCCAATTGAAAATAGGTTTAAACAAATATGAAAATAAATAGGTCTAAAATAAATAGATGCAACATACGACAACAGTAACATCACTTATTTACGACAATAGCCAAAAATGATGTGGTAGAACAAATGACTTCAGACTTTAAATTCTATAAAACCAAGCATTTATCGATGTTGTAAGTATCTACCACCACGACTTCCAAATTTAGGACAACGGGCATGTATGTGATAAGTTCGTAAGAATCTATATATGACATCGGTTACAACTCTCTGACCTGACTATTGTTTGTTGTCATATCAATTATCAATATACAAAACGGGCATTGTCCGTCTTTAAGCGCTTCTTTAAGAACTCTACCACTACACCACTTACCATGATACATGTTTTATCTTATC